>CAMPQE020000018.1:0-255725 GCA_946902985.2 Meconema thalassinum | reverse complement strand
CTCCTCTCTGCTGTGCAAGGCCTTTTATCAACTTCTTAATGGGCGTATCCATCCCTACCATAGCTTGTTCCTCCGTCATTGCTAGAAGTTCTAACTTTGCCTATACTTGACGGATTTTCAAATTTCAAAAACTGATAATTAATTTCTTCAAAATTCCAAATCAATGCCATAACTGAAAATAGATTTTCACAATTCTGCATGCCAAAAGTAATTAAATATGGTAATTTCAGTAATCTCCGTCTCCCTCCAAGCTATCATTCATTGGTTCGAGCCTCTCCTCCAATAACGTAACTTCTTCCTCAGCACAATTCCTTGCTTCCCTGCGACTGCGTCGTAAATCTCAGATCCTTCTTGAACAAAATCATGACGTCACCAAGAATATCAGCTCATCCAGCCTACTTGCATGAAGTCTGCGTCATCCGTGCCTACGTCATGAATATACACGTCACAACTATGACGGCCATAACTTTATTCACATATGCCAATACAGCCACCGTGGTCTAAGTATAATTCAATTTACGGGGGCAGTACGATAACTGAAATGTTTATTCCACCAGGTCAATATAATGTAGAAAATTTACAAAAAGCTATTCAAAGCCAAGAACCTAAGATTAGTATTGAACAAAATAAAATTATAAACAGATTGGAAATAATTAGTGATTATAAAATATATTTTGACCAAGAAGAAAGTATTGGTTCAGTTTTAGGTTTTAATAATCAAATTGTAGAACCAAAAACCAAAACACTTGCTCGGAACTTACCTAAAATAATTCCGTTCGAAAATATCCGCGTTCATTTCAATTTAGCGGATGGAATGTTTGTAAAAGACTCTGAGCATTTTCACCGTGAAACGAATATTATTGCATCATTTAAACCAGCCCTAGAATTTAGTGCTCCAATAATTTATGAGCCGAATTATCCTGTATTTTGCCCAGTTTTCGATAAAATTTAGAATTTAAAAATTACTGTGACCAATGAGAATGACGAAGTAATAGATTTCAACGGCGCAACAGTTACTGTAATTTTAGAGATGAGTTAATTATTTCCTCTTCATTTAATTTTCTATTATTTTTCTTATAATAAATGAACAAAGTAGAAAGTTACCAGTGGCAGTCTTTTCCTGTAAATGAAAAGACTAAAAACAATTTAAATTTGCCAAACAAGGACGTGAAAATAGATATTAAAGTTGGTGATGGTTGGATTGATAATAATGCGCACCTGTATATTACTTTCGATGTAACTCATGCTGATGGAACTGATTACACTAACTATGAAGGAAAGTCAAATGTAAAGCTAATTGACAATTACCCCACTCAATTTTGGAGCACTGTAACCGTGAAAAAACGAGGACACACTATCTATCGAATTGACCATCCAAATATATCTTCAACGGTTCTGTTTAATTTAACAAGGAAGGAAGCTTGTAGTTTAACGTGACCGTTAATCTCGCGATCATAAGCCACGGGACCTCCGTTTTACGTGGAATCCGAACCACAGGACATGGCATTTCACATGGAAAATCTCACATGCATTGACCGGGAATCGAACCCGGTCCGCCTTGGTGAGAGGCATACAGCTAGACCGCTGAGCCACCACGCCCCCTGTTTAATTTAACAGCCTCTTATAGTGATAAAATGATATATTCAGGTAATTTTCTTAATAATGGTAAATTGCAGAAAAAATCAAATGAGTTAAGGTACCCTTTAAGTCTTCTTGGTGGCCTTTTTTAAGAATTTTAAAGAGATTATGCGGGAAGGAGATTTAACTGTTACATTTACATGGAGTCAAAATGCAAACGATGCTTTGTATAGATGGTGGACTAAAAATCCCGATGGGGGCAATACACCTGGAACTCTCCCGGAGGAAGGAAAAGTTACCGTAAAGTCAATGGAGATAAAAATTCCTGTTGTTAAATACGAACCAAATTATGAGCTTGATCTGAGAGAAAAAATACTGCAAGAACCACGAATACCTATATCATTCTTTGACCTTCAAACTCAAGAAATTTCAGGTCTAAGTGGGAAAAGGAATTTTGAAATAGATATTACTATTTACTACAATTCAATGGAGTTTGATATGCCATATTTTATTTTTGTTGTGTTTCAAACTAATAGAAAAGGTAACCAAGATATGAATAGTTCCAAATTTGATCATGTTCAGTTTCAAAATATTTACATGAAAAACGGAAGAAACGAAATATTTCCGGAAGAAATGTGGAATATCAATCCTCCTAATACTTATCTAAATGCCTATTATGCTTTTAGGGACTTTAAGCGTATAACTGAGCTGAAGTATGATGTTGTTATAACCCCCACAGAGTTCATTGCTTCTTGTCCTATTTATGTTATCAATATAAGTCGGCGTAGAAATGTAGTGACATCTCAGAAAACCAGTATGAAATTGGTAGCAACATTTAATGCCAATATACCTGAAAATACGCTTGCTTATATAATTATGTACGGTAAAAAGAATTTAACCTATGATGCTAAGCATGGAATAGTTACTGAAAACTTTTAAATATGAGAGTAGTTGTTATTCATGTTAATAAATTAGTAAGAGTTTAGTTTTTAAGTTCAATTGAACTTAAAAACTAAGAGTAAAAAAAGAGTTAGTTTAAATTCGTTGAATTTGAAAGGACAATTAAGTTTGCAGTATTTTCTTATTTAAAGATAAAAAAAAACAGTTAATAAATATGGAACCCGAATATAATATAAGGCCTTGCAGCCTGACAAATATTTTAAAACGGGGTATTGTTTCAAATACACCCTCCATTGCCAGGCGTTATGTGCCTGACAGTATTAAAAATATAATCTATAATTACTACCGTAAGATGCAAAATTTGCAACTAACGATCTTAAACCGCGTTAGTGATGACAGTGATTTCGTGGAAATTGATAATGCCTTAGAGGAATTAGAAGAACAATTAGAGAAACTAATATTGCAACTAACGATCTTAAAACGCGTTAGTGATGACAGTGACCGTGTAGAAATTGGTAACGCCTTGGAGGAATTAGAAGAACAAGTAGAGAAATTAATAGTTTCGGCTGAGCACAGTACAAAAAAAGAAGAAGGAAGAAGTTAATAATAATAATCCGCTTGTAACTCATTCATCCGTAATCAGTGAACTTCAACGAGAAACCCTGTTAGCTTTGATACCCTCCTAGCCGATAAGATAACCTTACTAGTATGCAGTATGTGTCATTTGAGCTTGCCGTCTGCTCGCTCGCATGGAAATGATCTGGTGAATTAATTATTTCTTAGAAGCCAGCTGTTGGTCTTGTCACAGTGAAAGCTCTAGCAGCAAAGCTAAAATCTACGTAGTATGTGTAGCGCAATCTATTAGCAACCAATAAATGCTCTTCCCACTGTACTTGCCATAAGCAATTGCACCACATCAGCTGATGTTAGTCATGCAGATTGTAGCTCATAAGACCGCAAACGCGCTTCTTAATCGCTTTCCTCGTAGCTCAGGAGGTTAATTGTCTGGTTTGTTGAGACTTGTTCACTTAGAAGTGGAGGCGCCCCGTTTTCTATGGTTTGAATCCCACTCAATCCTTTCAAAAAATAACTGAGTCATTAATGGAGAGAGGAGGAAAGAGCAAATGCTCTCCAGGGTCTGCTAGAGGCATTCTGAGAGATGCAAGTAGAAAATGAGTAGCTACTCAAGGAGCGAGAGGAGAACAAAGAAAAATCCCAGGGGTGACAACGAGGAAAAATTAGATATCCAGCGCTGGCTTCGAAACACCCCTGGGGTTTCTCCGAAATGTCGGAGTTTTGCAAAAATTTTGTTAACTGTAATTTTATCCATAATTCTTTAAAAAGTCACTGGTTCTTCTGCCCCAAGAAGAGACATGTCACTAGAATTTATACCCTCGTTTTAGTCATTATTTTGAAAAACATCGTTAGAATTTTCAATGGTTAATTTTAGCCATTATTTTAGGTGTCTGTAGGATCAATTTGTGTTACGTTTTATAGGTGAAGGTAACAATAATTTTGTCATTTACATTTTAGAGTCATTTTTATGGTTACTTTTAACCCTATTTTATTAAAAATAACATTGGTAATTTTATGGATACGTTAACCATAACTTTTCATAGTTAATTTTTATAGATAGATTAACCATAACTTTTGATTGTGTTTCATGGTTACCTTTAACCATAATTATCATGGTTAATTTTTTGTTAAGTTTAACGGTTACTTTTAACCAGAATTTTGAAAAAATTGAGGCAATTTAGAGGTTATTTTTAACCATAATTTTTAATTGTTTTTATGGTTACGTTCTGCCATAAAGTAATACGAAATATTGTTTACCTTTTATGGTTAATTTCAACCATAATATTGATTGAATTTTATGGTTACTCGTAACCATAATTGTTTGGAAGATTTGTAATGGTTAAGATAACCATATGTTTGATCGATAATTTTTTAATGATGTTTAAGGTCACTTTATCCATTATTTTTAATAGAATTTTAATGGTCACTTTATCCATTAATTTTTAATAGAATTTTAATGGTCACTTTTATCCATTAATATTTATAGATTTTTAATGGTCACTTTTGGACCACTCTTAATTGGCTGTCCCATACCTACGCCTATACTACTATAGTACTCTTCTGTTCACTGTATATTATGATAATCTCTACCGCTACATTTCTTGTGACACACAATAGGATTTAACATTTCGACTCGTTGGCGATCCACGATATTGGATGCTAGGAGCCCCAAGCAAAGAGTCATCAGTCAGAGGGTGCGTCGCCGTTATTTGCAAACAATACAGATGTGGAACGGATGGGAAGGAACAGGCCACAAGTGTCAACTGCGCATGCGGTGCCAAGAAAACTTACTGTCGCGAGTCACTCGTGTTGGTTGGTTCTTCATTTCAGGTGGTGCGACTACGCGGTCATGTAGCCCCGTGTACTTTGGGTGTGTGTAGAATCTGTCTGATAACCGGTGTTAATTGTGATGACTGTATTAGTGTGTGTTTTCTTTTTTTTAAATTTAAGTATTAGAATTTTCAAATAGTTCCTACTTTTGCCGCCAAGCGCCACCATCAACGACTACTAGCCCAAGTTAAGAAATTATCTACTAGACGCCACCGCAGTCGGCTCTTGGCAACGAACGTATAAATCTAAGAGCGTTGTTTACATTCTTAACCTATCCAATTTATCTTCACACAGGTGCAATTAGTGGAAGGTTCTTTAACATGCCATAAATCTATGGCATGGGACCGACGGCTTTACTTCCCCTCCGAAGGAAGGCATACTGAGGGATTTTTAACGCTCTTAAAAAATCCGACGGCTTCGGCCGGGTTTCAACCCGCTATCTTGGGCATAGAAGCTCAGCATGCTACCGACCACCCCACCGAAGCCGCTATCCCAATGAGAGGATAGCGAAACATTATAGTGGGTAAAACACAAAGCTACAGCATCGGACGGGAACTAGCTTAAAAAAATACAGGAAAGCACAGGGGACATAAAGGTACTAATCTTCACACCGAAGTGATCCATCTTGGTGACTGACAGTGACATTTACACAAACAAGACCGGATCACGAACAAGGGAGCAATTTATAAACTGACATAAATGTCACATAAAAACTTCGTGGAAACAAGTGGAACCGTCGGTGTATGCAATAAAGGCGGCAAATTGAGGGGCAATTGAAAACCAAGGGGGAAAAGAGATTCATACATTATAAAACGTTGTGGATCATAAGTGGAGCATTGAAAAATGATATGTGGGAGATCCCCTCTTTAGTGACCACAGCCACAACAGACAGGAGAATCACGGGCATTAATGCTATGGAGATAAGCAGGTGTGACGGCAAGGTTGAAACGCATTCTGATGATGGTGGTGATGTGGCGCCGAGTATAGGATCCTGTCAAGAACCATGGCCGGGCTGGTATTGATGGTTTGATAGATGAATAATGTGTGGGATGGTGATGTATATAGTCACGCCACAGCTGTTGCCATTCCTGGAGGATGAGTTCATGTATATGGGGTAAAATGTAAGGATATGGGGGAGCCATATCAAGACGGGTCCCCTGACCCAATGCTGCTTCTTTGGCTAAGTTATCAACCTGTACATTTCCACTGATATGGGCATGTCCTGGTATCCAAGTCAAGATTACATTGATCCCGGCATTACTGATTTCATATAATTGTTGGGCTAATTTCAGTAAATACCAATTCTCAGAACAAGTAATATTTTGTAAGGCGAGGAGCGCACTTTGGGAATCAGTACAGATAAGAGCATGGGAAAGACCCTGTGGTTTGATGTAGATACAGGTTTGGCGGAGGGCAAAGACTTCAGCAGTAAATAGAGTAGTGCGGGGAGGTAAAAATATTTCCGTGCAACACGTAAAGCCGGGGCGAAAAATGCCGCACCAACTCTGGTTGGGTTGATAGTTTTGAACCATCCGTATAAAACAGAGTATGTTGGTGGTAGCGACTGATAATGTCGTGGAACGTGCGTGAAATGACAGTGGGGTGGGATTTGAACGTGGCTATAAGATGTTGCAAGCTAGTCTGAAGGATGGTTGTCTGATGTGTGTGGTCTTGATAGGAGATATTATACATAGGGTTGATTTGGGTTTGTACAACAGTATGTCGATATGGGCATAGGAGGCGGTACATAGTTACGGGAGCGGGGATGCGATCTTGTGATAAGAGATGGCGTTGGTAATATTCATCTAATAAACCTAGTTCATTGAGAAGAGGTGTATGAGAAAGAGACATTTTCTGTAATAAATATTTGGCGCACAAGTACTGGCGGCGGAGAGAGAGCGGTGTTTCTCCAACCTCAACCAATAAAGCTTTCGTTGGTGTGGCAGGAAGAGCGACGATAATAATGCGAAGGGCGCGGAACTGTAAACGGTCCATAGTTAGTAAACGAGTGGGTGTCATAATGTCAAAAATAAAACGCTCCCATATTCCAAAACCGAGCAGAAAATGTTTTTGTAAACTGTCAGCAACACGGACTGGGCCGCCCCCATGAGCGGCGCGTAAGCGCCTTGAACACAGGGAACTTGTTCTCTAATTTTTGAGTGACGTGGGTTAAATGACGTTGCCAATTAAGTTTATCGTCAATATACAGACCTAAATATTTGACGACTCAAACAACATCGATTTGGCCTTGTTGATATTCGACAGGTGACGAGTCATATATACGTTTGTGAGTGAATATCATTGCTGCGTTCTTATTGGGTGACATCATCAATCCATGTTGGGTAAACCACTGATGTGCCTGGGTTAGGGCCGTATGTAAATCTTCACGGCAATTGGTGAGATTGGATCGAGTAGCATATATAAATATATCATCAGCAAATTGAATTAATCTTGCATGAGGAAGAATTACAGATTCAAGGGTTTCCGTATAAAGTAAGTATAAAATTCCACTAGGGATATCGCCCTGCGGAAAGCCATGCGAAAAATATCTATTGTTTAGGACCTCATTATTGCAACATAAATGTAAACGTCTTCGTACGAGAAAATTATGGATGATACTTAGAAAAATTAAGGGGTAACGATGGGAATATAATATCTGTAATAAAAGGTATGGATCTACCGAATCATAGGCTCCTTGGATGTCCAACAAAATGGCTATGGTATGTTGTGTCCGTGCTTTCGCCAGGAGTAAGTCAGTGAGGGCGTCCGTAGTACTGCGTTTTTTAACAAAAGCATATTGCGGTTTGGGGAGGGCATCATGACATTCCAAACACCATTGTAAACGTCGGAGTAAGATTTTTTGGAATACTTTGTGAAGGCAAGAACTTAACATGATACCACGATAATTATGTGGGTCCGTAGAGTCTTTGTTGGGCTTTAAAATTGGGAGAACTTCAAATTGATTCCAGTCTTCTGGAATGGTACAAGATAATAGTATGGAATTGTGTAGATTTAAAACTATCGTGAAGGCTTGCGGGGAGAAAGCAGCTATCATGCGATATGTTACAGCATCAATACCTGGCCTTGTAGATTTCTTGTTACGTGTGGCTTGCCAGATTTCAGTAGACGTGATAGGTAGCAACAAAGTCAGGAATTTCGTTGATTCGTGATACGGGCTTGGGGAAAAACATGGCGAGACGTAGTCAGGGGTAAGATTCCGATAAAAAGTTTCGTAACCATGCGCGTTAAGTGATCTCGTCATGGACCGCGAGACGACATGAGACATGTTTTTGATCGTCGACCATCGGTTGCGAAGAGATGTATGACTATTAAAAGTTGAAATGAAAAAACGCCAAGCCGCACGTCGCTTGAGATTGAAATGGACGCACATATTCGTTTATAGAGTAGGTAATTATGGGGCGTCGTGTTCTTTCGAAGCCGTTTTAATGCTGCTTTTCTTCTCTTGACCCAAAGAAAACATTCCTGATCCCACCAAGGCAGATGAGTGTTACGAGTACCGGTATGAGGGATGATAGGCGACAGAGGATGATATGTATTTAGATATGCATCAATGACTGTTTTCAAGAAGGCGTAATCAGACAAAGGAGTTCGACGTTTCGGGGTGAGATGAGTTTGTAAATAAGTAGAAAATAATACGTAATCGAAGCCATGTGTTGGTCGTTTGAGCGAGAAAGTTGTGGGGGAGAGCAGAGGTGAAGGACCTAGGGCGTAATGTATCAGAATGGGATAATGGTCACTTTGATGTAAATCGGGAACTGTTTGCCATGTGATAAGGTGGGCCTGATCCAACGTAGTGGTAGTTAGATCAACGGCAATGGCGTAAGACGAGTTGGGGAACCATCATTTAATATGAGTAAGTGATGTTCAGTGACTGCCTTATTGACATGACGTCCTTTCGGGCTATAGCGTCCACTGTCCCAGGCGGCGGGATGTGCGTTAAAATCCCCTAAAATAACGTGGTGCTGCAGTTGGCAGGCATAGCGGAAAAAAACAAGCCATTGACGTTGAGTACCCTGAATATTCGGTGGGCAATAGATATGGGTGAAAAGACGATTATTTATATGAAACATTTGAATATCAGTAGAGGGCAGAAGGAAATCACACTGAAGCAGCGAGAATGGGATATGTTGTTTAATTAATGTGCATAGACCATGAAAACCCGGGCCATCGCTTCGTATGCCATTATAAGCAGGGATGTGAAATCGAAACTGAGAATATAACCATGTTTCCTGAAGGAAAATTATATCAGGATGAAATTCATCAATTAAAAGTAATAATTCATGACGTTTATTAGCAATACTCCGACAGTTCCACTGGAGTATCTGCATACATAACAAAGGAATGCATCATGTTAAAGAGTGCCAAACGGCGGAGGGTGGTCAGGGGCAATAGGAGGTAACAACGGGACTATTTTATCTAATAAATGTTTACGCAATGGCTCCATTGTGCATTGGGACCTAAAAGGTCCATTAAGTTGCGAAAATCTTCTAGGATGATACGGGTGGGATCATTTGATTTGGGAGCCGCGGGAGGGGGCGGTGCGCTAACAGCCAGGTTTTCGATAGGTGCCGATGGTTGAAATTCCAACTGGAAGTGGAGGGTGTGGACACAATATTAAGATAACCCTGTCAGACAAGCCCGACATGTAATAGGTAAATGGGTACAAAGGAAGCAAATAGAAAACTGGAAAAGACTCCAGGTTGCAGACTTGCAAAGGAACTGATAAAAGGACCAAACAAGAAGCACACTTAACATTTCTACAACTTAGCAGAGGAAATATAAGATGGGTAGTGGGACTATTGACAGGACACTGCCATCTTAAAAACACCTACATAGAATTGGAGTAATAAGAGACAATATATGTAGGAAATGCAATGAAGCAGAAGAATCAGCTGAACACATACTTTTTGAATGTGAGGCGCTGGGAAGAACTAGATTCTCCACACTGGGGCTGCCGGGTGAAGAAAGAGAGAAAATCCTAGAGGACCCAATAAGATTGATCTGCAGCTTTGTGAAGGGAGCAGAGATATCCAGGTGGGAATGAAGGAAACACATGGTAGCAAAAGATCTTGGAGGTCGACGCTAAACAGGAACTTGGAAACGAGAGGCCGCATGAATAAAAGAAGAAGAAGAAGATAACCCTGTCGATCATACCCGAGGGGTGTGATTGACCTTGGTGATTTTTGCACTGTTTCAGTAAATTTCCTCTTACGCGGGGGATCGATTGGCCGGGAGTCGGTTGGGGGCGTAAGTGGGGAGAATTGAGTAGGTAGCGTTAACGGATTGAATCGAGCCGTATGCCGGTTGACTATTTCACTATACGATTTGTTGTCAATACACATTTGACGTTTGATGGCCACTAGCTGAATATGCGTTTCACATCGCGCCGACCCGGCAGGGTGGTTGTGCTGATAATTTGCGCATTTGAATAATACGGCCTGGCATTCAGTTGTGAGATGACCCGCCTGCATTTTCCACATCTGGGTTCCCTTGCTCGACAATGTAACTGAACATGTCCATACCGTTGACATTTTTGACAATGGATTGGATTGAATATGAATAAAGTAACTTCTAACATGACGCTAAAAATACTAACATACTTGGGCAAATGTTGTGTCTCCAAAAAAAACTTGACCGTACCGGTAGGTAATGTTTCCAGTTGATCATTGACCATTTTTTCCCTGGTAAGTCGTTGCACTCTGACCACTGGAACCATGTAACGAATGATTTCATCGTGGGTGAGTGACTGGTCAACGCCACGTATGAGACCAACACGGTTGAACACTGGCGGATGGAATAAAGGCCGATAATTTACGTTCAAGTAAAATGGGATGAGTTAAGAAAGAATTAGCCATGTCCGAAGTGGCAAATTGAACTTGGACTCGATTGCGTCCCTTTTTTTTTTGGATTCCCTTGATGCCTGGTATATGCTTCTCGAAAAATAAACGGCCCAACGCCACGGGGTGCAAATTACCCACATTTTGATCAAGTGACTGTACAAACACAATGTATGGTCCTTGATGATGGGCATTATGACGATATTGTGCGGCTAAGGTAGTTTTAGGTACGGTTGTATTCTCTAAAGGCGGATTCCGAGAGACTGCCGGAGGCATGTTCTCGGGACGTTCCACGACAAGCATGTGATCTAAAGAGACCTCATTATCTACGATGATGTTTTCAGGGGTATTCACCTCGAAGGAGGGTTGTAGGCCACCGCTGGCCTCCCCCATGTTGGATACACAAAACTAGAAATAAACACTAACCTGGTATATGTGTGGAATCTAATCACACTACTAACATTACCTCCCAACACCACAATGTCTGACCCAACACACAGGCAAGTACTACCACTGCAGAATGGAGTGTTCTGTAACGTGGTTGAGAGAAGACTGAGGGAAACATTTATTTATCCTTAGAAACTTATGAAACTAACATGGGTGTAACTCTTAGACCATAAATACAGTGTGTATTTATGCTCGAAGGTGTAACTTGTACAACATCGTGACAAAGATATTTCTATCTACATACTATACCTCTGTATCATCCAGGCCTAAGCAACTCCATAGCACTTTCTCCATCCGTTAAATAATTATTCTTGTGTTTGGGCCCGAACTCGGTAATGTTTGTTACCAACATTGTTTGTCACTAGATTTTAGGGTCTTTCCGTTTATTTTGTTGGTTCTTGGGAACATGATATCCATGGCAACGTGATCATGGTCGATGATGGATACATGTGATGAGGAGTTTACAAATCAAGGTAATTATTACGTCTCGACATTTGGTGATTTACAGAAAGGTAATGGTAGTTTCAGTCGATAAAATTGCATTATATTGTTGGTTGATTGTGTATGAATTAAGTTCTGTTTTTGGTCGTGCTAAGGTTTTAATAATAGAGACTTAAAGAGATCCTGTATAGGTTAACTGATCTTAAGCTCTTCAATATTTGAGAAGTATTGATGGATGTGATGTGTGTTGTTCGAAATCCAGCCATTGCCTAGAAGTTTAGAAAATCTACCCGCGTATGAATGAGAACTTGTTATGAATGAAAATCCACAGCCTGTTTCCAGTTTCCGACCGGGTCAGGAATGGAATGAATGAAGCCCCCATCTAGCGGCGAGGATATGGGCTGTGCTGGCTGCCGAGGCCTGACGCACTCCTCTGGGGCAATGATTAAATGAATGACAGATGAAATGAAATGATAGTGGAGAGTGTTGCTGGAATGAAATTTTGACAGGGAAAACCGGAGTACCCGGAGAAAAACCTGTCTTCCTCCGTTTTGTCCAGCACAGATCTCACATGGGGTGACCGGGATTTGAACCACGGATCCAGCGGTGAGAGGCCGGCGTGCTGCCGCCTAAGCCACGGAGGCTTGTTATATATCTTGAAAATGTGTTAACGCATACCAGTAAGCCTAGACTAGTTAAGTTAGTTATTGTTGTTTAGAGGGGCGGAACTACGAGGTCATCTGCCCCTCCTAGACTAGATTTCTATTGGGATTAATGGTGTGCATTATATTTAGGGGAAGTTTGAACATCCTCTTTATTCTCTACATGTAGCCTACATTCTCATCATTTCACAAACTTTTGTTTTACTTGTTGTTAATGATGAACAGTCTGTCACTTTATTTCCGAATTACCATGCTGGCAAGAAGGTCGTGTAACTTACTGCTGTGAATTGTGATGGCGACAAACCAGCATAGGCACCTGTGTAGATTTCCCTTGGATTACCGTTGTACACAAATCCTTTGTATAAACCAGGTACAGTATTGTCCATTTTAGTCACCTTTATCTGTGATGTAGATTAGTGTCTGTTCATCCCTATAGTTAAGCTTTTATCAGTAAGGTAGGCAGTTAGTTATTGAGGTTTTAAGGGGCAGAACTACGAGGTCATCTGCCCCTATCAGTAGATAGCGTAAGCTTCACCCAGCTGTTTTCCATGATGAAGTTGTTTTTCCGGTATGACAAATAATGATCATTATGTCTATGTTGACACCTTGAAAGAATTATACATGCAATTGCAAGTTTCCACGGTTAACATAGAGACAAACAATTAGGCTTGTGACTGTTTGCAGTGTGATAAAAAGGGCTCGGACTTTTAAGTGCTAAAGATCGGGAAAATATGTATTTGTTATGTATTAAAAATAGGCTACCTGAATTATGTGACAAAAAATACCGTAAAAATATGTTATTATAATTTAGTTTATTAATGTGAATATAAACAATATGCAGCAGGCTCTGTCTCACTGACTGCTGAAGCATGACAATACACAACGAGATACATCTTCAGGTTGTCCATCACAAATGACCGACGAATGTCGCAAAACACTTATTCTGAAGGCTCGAAACTGCGGCAATATGTTTCTTTCCCTTGAGGTGTTGTGTAACTTGAGATCGCTGTTCAGCTTTGATTGCTTTCCCACATGGTTGGCAGAACAGAACGCCCCCATCAGAAGTAAAATATCTTTAAATTCTGCAACAGACGATAACTTGTAGTTGTTTTTAATGTAGGCATCGTAGAAATGCCTTACACTACACAGTACCAGAAATGAACTGCGTGTGAGTGACAATGGTTCCAGGTAGCTCTAGCACGTGGTGCAATATGGCTTTGGACAAGGAAATCCCCGATATCCACAGTGAGTGGCACGGGGTGACAAGTTAAGAATAACACAGTTGCAAGCTGACATACGCTCTACATGACAATTAGATAGCTCACAGGTTCTTCCCCGTTGAAGTAACACAGAACAAAAATCCAATTGAAAGATCTAGCATACTGTAAATATTATGTCTTTTTATGTGCTCATAAGTGAAAAGCAGGAATCTATGTATTTATAGAAAAAATGCTTAAAATATGTATATACATTTTAAAATATTTATTTACCTAAAATTCCGAGCCCTAGTGATAAGTTATAAGCAGGGCCCAGATAATCGTGTACTTAACTCCTTCCTCCCAAATGCCTTGCTGTTCGGTGGATTGTAATATCTGGACATGTAGCGAGGAATTCATAGACTTGCTACTATTTAAACACAAAATGTGATTAATGTGCTACTATTACGAAATGCCTCTGAAGCTTTGTCCATTCAGAGGTAGAAAATTCTTAATTGGAACAATTGTGATTCTGGATGCCACTGCTATTGTAACCCGGATACCAATCGCCACATCAGGTATACTGCCACTTGTCGCACATCAACTATGCACAGTGACTGACCTTATACATAACTTCTTGTCTGCCTCATTGTGTAGTGACTAGTACTTTCGGCTGTCACCGTGGAGTCCCGGGTTCGATTCCCAGCTCTGCCAAGAAGTTTAATTCTGGCCTGAGGGTTGAGCTGGAACAGGGTACACTCAGCCTCATGAAGCAAAAACTAAGAAGAGGTGAGTTTCATCCTACCACAGCCATCCTGGAAGTGGCTTTCTGTGATTTCCCCACTTCTATTCCAGGCGAATGCTTATTTAAGACCACAGCCGCCTCCTTCCTAATCCTCATCTGAGTTACGACTACACACACTAATACAGCCTTCACAATAACACAGGTTATCAGACAAATTCCACACACACACCTGAGTACACGGGGCCACTTGACCACAATGTCGCAAAGCCCCGAAATGAATCAACAACACAATATCATTTCTTTGGATGGCTTCAACACTGTAGCACCCTGTGGGTGGGGGTTTAGACTACACCCAAGGTATCCTCTGCCTATCGTACGAGGCGACTAAAAGGAGCGACCTTGGCTATTATTTGCGGCTTCCTACTTGTCTTATGAATTCCCCCCCCCCCCCCCAACCTTGGGTAGGAGGGATGGAATACACCCACAAGCAGAGTTGGACAGTTGGCACACGTGCTGTGAAGGTATTCTGAAAATATATATAATCTGGTGTAACAGTTTGTTATTGTTGTAGTAATTTCCAAAGGACATACACTTTTGTTTACATTGCACTTTCAGTAGGCCACATACTGTGAGTATTCTGTTTATAGTTTAATGTAAATTTTTACATATTTGGTAGCTGCATTCATGTAAGTGCAGTGCTAGGCCATGGGGCCAATCTTTCTGTCGACTGTTTTTTTTTTTTGTTGGTCAGGTTTACCATTTTCAACATCTCCCTATGGCCAGGCCGGTACCTCGCATCATTCCAAATGCTTGGTCACATTCATTTATTTAATCTTTTTATGAGCTCCTTGTGATGTTGCCATCTGTTACAACATCCGGCTGTAAACATTGGCCAGGTGGAACTGCATCGACTTAAATTAATGCAATATTTCAATGGTGGTAGTCTATTGGAGAGCGGATCATTGATATATTGTTTCAATTTTTATAGCAATTCATTGTATCTCATCACCGATCACTCTGAAAGAATAATACTTAGGTGTAGGTATGCCGACAGCTTAAGCGCAGCGTTCGGCCATGGGCCCAAGCTCTCTGCTGACTCGGTGGACTTGGGTTCGAACTCCACCGTCGGCCATCCTTGAAATGGTTTTCCGTGGTTTCCCATTTTCAACTCCAGGCAAATGCTGGGACGGTACCTTCTGACAGACCACGGCCGCTTCGTTCCACATCCTTGCCCAGTTTCATTAATTCATCTCTCATTCCGATGCGCAGGTCGCCCACGGGCGTTGACTAGAAAGACCTGTACTCGGTCTCTCAGGAGGCCACACGACAAAAAAAGATGACAGGGTAGGTATACGTGCACATGTTTTCAACTTCACTGGTCCTTCTTCAACAAAGCAACAATGTCATCATTGCCTAACTTTAAAACGATAGATTTTAGCATTTAATGTGCACATTTCAAAAAAAGTCCTCTCGGCACGCCGGAAGGCGGAGGTAGATTTCACCGGACAAACTTGGGGATAGGCGAAAATAGGCAGAATATGCAGGTTTTCGTAGAAGGATCAGACCTCATTTATTGCGAGAAGGTATTTTATAATTGGAGCTTAATTAACTTTGTTTTTCGTCATTTTATGCATATTTTAAACATTTTATTGTCTTATGGGAACGGTAACCTTCTTGTCATTTGGGGTCCATTTTTATACTTGTGGTCACACTGTCCTTATGCAAAGTTTCGACACTGATGTGTAACTATGTAACGGTCTGTTACTTCTTCACGCAAAATTATATCTTCCGCAGAGATTTTGGTTGGTTCCTCAGTTTAGGGGCTGCGACAACGCGGTTATGTAACCCCGTGTACTTAGGGATGGCTGTATTAGTCTGTAATTCAGGTAAGGACTGCAGACGGTCAATTTCAAGCAGCAGTTCCTAATTTTGCTGCCAGGTACTACCGTCAACGACACCTAGCTGTGAACTTGGCTACTAGATGCCACCGCAGCCAGCAACTCGCAACGAACGTTGGAACTTCCCCTCCAAAGGAAAGCATACTGAGGGATTTTTAGCGCTCTTAGAAAACCCGACCACTTCGGCCGGCTTTGAACTCGCGACCTTGGGCATAGACATTCAGCATGCTACCAGTTACGTCACCGAAGCCGCTTCACACTTAGTCAGATGGAAATCTGAATCTGATCTCGTGTAAGTACGTTATCTTGGCAACGTCTGATGGCTCATCCCTCATCAATTTAGTAGTGTTGCCATGGCATCCACTGATAGCTCTTGGCATTTTCTTATAATTCCGAAATAATTTTTCTCATCCCTTGGCATAATGGTGGGTCATATCAAAAATTCTTTCAGACAAACGTTTTAGGTAATTATTAGGGGAATATTGTCCATTTTGTATGGTTTTGATATTGTGCCTATTAAGAGAGATATGATTAATGATTCCCGAAAAACCCACTTTTTCCCACCCCTTTGGTCAATGGTTGGTGCTATAAAAAAACTCTTCAAGCATAAATTTTTGGGCTTTATCCGACACATAGTATGAACGTTGAACTGATTCGATATTTCACATATTAAGAGAGTTATAGCAATATTTCACTTTTTCGAAAAAAGCCCCCCATGTTCACCCCCTTCGCCCGATTTAGCCCTGTAACGAACTCGACCGAGATTTTATAGGTATACATATTCGGTAAAAGATTCAAAGTGATTGGTTCAAAATTACGGCAATTATCGTGTCCACAAGAAACTGATATACATATACATACATAAATTATATATAAACTTTTGAACTGACGGTGGTTTTGGGGTCTGGGGGATGTGAAACGCGAAGATATGTCGAAATTTTCCGGAAGTCGAAACATGGTACCCATTGCAATAGTTAGCTTTCTAATGAAATCTACCTCTGGTTGGTTCCTCAGTTTAGGGGCTGCGACAACGCGGTCATCTAACCCTGTGTACTTTGGGTGAGTGTAGAATCTGTATGATAAACGGTGTGAATTTTAATGGCTGTATTAGTCTTAATTAAGGTAAGGACTGCAGATGGCCAATTTCAAGCAGTAGTTCCTAATGTTGCTACCAGGTACTACCGTCAACGAGACCTAGCTGTAAACTTGGCTATTAGATGCCACCCCAACCAGCAACTCGCAACGAACGTTGGAACTTCCCCTCCAAAGGAAAGTATACTGAGGGATTTTAGCGCTCTTAGAAAATCCGACGACTTCGGCCGGCTTTGAAACCGCGACCTTGGGCATAGACATTCAGCATGCTACCAGTTTCGTCACCGAAGCCGCTTCCCACTTAGTCAGATGGAAATACTGAATCTGATCTCGTGCAAGTGCGTTGTCATGGCAACGTCTGATGGCTCATCCCTTTATCAATTTAGTAGTGTTGCCATGGCAACATCTGATAGCTCTTGGCATTTTCTTATAATTCCGAAATCATTTTTCTCATCCCTTGGCGTAATGGTGGGTCATATCAAAAATTCTTTCAGACAAAAGTTTTAGGTAATTATTAGGGGAATATTGTCCATTTTGCACGGTTTTGATATTGTGCCTATTAAGGGAGATATGATTAATGTTTCCCGAAAAACCCACTTTTTCCCACCCCTTTGGTCAATGGTTGGTGCTATAAAAAAACTCTTCAAACATAAATTTTTGGGCTTTGTCCGACACATAGTATGAACGTTGAACGGATTCGATATTTCACATATTAAGAGAGTTATAGCAATATTTCACTTTTTCGAAAAAGCCCCCCATTTTCACCCCCTTCGCCCGATTTAGCCCAGTAACGAACTCGACCGAGATTTTATAGGTATACATATTCGGTAAAAAATTCAAAGTGATTGGTGCAAAATTACGGCAGTTATCGTGTCCACAAGAAACTGATATACATATACATATATATATATATACATATAAGTTATATACATACATAAATTATATATAAACTTTTGAACTGACGGTGGTTTTGGGGTCTGGGGGATGTGAAACGCGAAGATATGTCGAAATTTTCCGGAAGTCGAAACATGGGACCCATTGCAATAGTTAGCTTTCTAATGAAATCTACCTAACACACATGTAGTGAGATAATGGGCGAGGTTAAAGACCAATGTAAATTTATATTTAACTTAAAGGGCATAGAATATTTTCAAAAGTATTGACAACTTGTCTGTAGGACACACACTTTCCCCTCTCTTTTTTAATACAATGGGCACAATATTCCTGTGATGCAGATTTTTTCTGTGTATTTAATAGTAATATGATGTGGCTCCATACATTTGGCCTGCAGAGGTCCTTTTAACATGCCCGAAACAGGAGGTTTTAATTGCCATTAAACTGAGTTGGGGGGCGTATTGAATGTAATTGGTAATGTGTTGCACCATTACGTTCAACCACATCTTCTAAATGTCCCCTCCCTCTTATATCTTGCAAGAAATGCTGCGTTAACTGGAATTGTATTGCTTTACAGGCTGAAAATTCATGTTCACCAAAAATAATCCTCTTTGAGTTCACAGCTGCTTCAGCCTGGGGATTGATCGGAGCTAGCCAAGAGGTTTTCCTGCGTTGGAGTGTACTTGGCTGTGGGTTATCAGTTGTTTTCCATTGTCCTGCAGCGTAGCCGATCATCTGAGTGCAGCCGGCATGGTCTTCTTCAATCCTGTCTCCAGTCGACTAAGCCATTGACGTTCACACATCAGAAGTTATGACTCACATGTGAAAGAATGTGCAATGTGTACCATGACTGAACATACATTAATAAAGCAATAAAAACTGCCTGGAAAATCAGCTTTCTCATTTCCTTGACAATCCTCTACCCTGCCTATAGTTTTTCTGTAGATACAGTTGAAAAATCATTTAACTGTTGAGGGCAAGTAAATTGCAATCAAATGACATTATTGGGTATATTCAATTTATTTAGAGAAGGAGGTATATCAGACAAGAAATCAGCCATTGTGGCGTACTGGGTCGGAATAGGGGTACGGTAATTTTGAGGTTATAGTACCTTAATATTGCAAACTTGATGAAACTTCATGATTTATTTATTTTTATCGTTGAACCTTCAAAAAGACTATTCGCTTGTACTTAAACGTCTTTAAAGGGCTAAGCAACTGAAAAAAGTAGGAAATAAAACATCGACAGTCTTTTTTTTTTTTCCTTCTCATCTTACCAACGTCACAGACCACAACGTACGTACAAAATTCAATTTTAGGGTGTCCGTTGCCTCTTAATATTCAATCTAAGTAATATATTCGCGTTCAAAAAGAAAACGTAGTTGATTTAAAGCAACAATAACGATGTGTATCCAGATTAATCAAACTCGATTCGATTTTCTCTCATTTCGTAAGTTGGGTAACGTACTCGGGCGAAAGCAACCTAGATCCTTCGGTCACTTAAATTTCTTGCACAATATACGGCCAGTTATTGCAACTCAGTGGCATTGGAATTCGCCACGTGTTGCGCACCATGTGCGTTTGAGTTGGAGCCCAAACAATGACGCAATCCCTGAATTTAACGGAACGCAGAAATTGCAGAGAGTCCCTCTTCTGCTATTATACGCTCCTTGAGTAGGCCTACTAACAGCCCAACTGATGGTACAGAAGTGAGGTACGGTATGTAGCCTATCTTGGAACAGTTTTACCGCGACAGATTGTCTCATTTTACAGGGTCTGTATAAGAATCTTACTTTTAAGTGGATTCATCCTACGGAGGGTTACCAACATGTCCTGGTTTTCATTCATTTCTAATTTATCGAAATGTTAAGCATTTTTTCTTGATAGCTCATTTAGGTTTCCCGCTTGAAGTCGGATAGATGTTAAATACATTTTCAGAAGATGGTTTGGATATTGAATGCAAGGTGTTTATGTTTCTATGAAACCTGCAATGAGTACCGGTACTTGGATAAATTGATGCAACCTATGTAGGAATTGAAGTGTTTCAATTGGTTAAGACTTCCAAACATTAAGGACCACAGTTTTGACGATATTGTACCATTTATTCAATCTTTACAGTCAAAAGGTGTAGAAATACTGTAGGTTAAAAATTATTCGACCAGTTCTGCATCGTAGGTACCATAAGGGCTTATTCTAAAAGTTCAACTTTGGATTAAGACACAACACTAGACCAACAATGGTCTGTTTTCTTTAATAAGTACCGCTATCAGAACATTGAGTTTTGTTTATGAACTTCAGTACAATTTGCCAGTTTGCCAGACCTGGCAGCAATGTGTGTTTATTCATACCGTACGGTATATGCTCAATGTTGGTAGAATGTAACTTGTGAGGATCTATTTCAAAGATACGGTGTGAACAATTCGATAAATATGTGCTTCAAGAAAATAATTCGCGTCTTCTTTCAAAAGTAGGTTCTGCTGAAGAATACAGCTTCAAGGAAAAGAACTGCAGCAGGGACTGATCGATAAGTAAGGTATTTCCTTTTGTAAAAAGTTATGTTAAATATAGATATTATTTTGCTATCGATTGAACTTGTCAGACATTTTCCCCGTCTGTCTTGCTCTTTTCTGAGCAATGTCCTGCATTTGGAAATTTCCAGTTGGTAACGCTAGTCCTACATGAGACAATTATGAGAGTTTTGTTGTGAAGTGGTCGCATTGTAACACGAGAGGCAGGGAGTTGAGCTAATATCTTTGAACTCTTGGTACCTTAACACTGGAATGCAGACTGTGTGGGAGTAAAGTGCGACTGGTTACGCCTGGTCCTTCCTAGACAACGGAAAGTGAGTTTTTCTCACGATATTTTAGCCTAATGTTAAACTCTAAATAATTCTAAGAACATTACATGTACCGTAATATTGTAAAACTGTAGTTCTGTCAATAAGGAACACTGTTCGGCAATATCACACTCAGGTAAATTAATAATTGGGCCTTCGTGTATTCGTCATATACTATTTAGGCCTATTATATCAACATATGATGTAAGACGTATCCACAAACGCAGAATACTTAATTACAAATCTTTATTTGAAATTTAAGTTGATCGTGAACCTAGCGTGTAAGATGTAACTTGCGCTGCAGATCAAAGTTGTTAATCCGCGCAGATATCTCACTCATTAATTCTGTACTCACGCTGCGTGAAAGTTGTTGGTTCAATTCTCGGCTCGTGTTGTGTACGGTCACAGTATATATGTCGTAGTCAGATAGTGAAATCCGTCATTTCATGAAAATCCTAGGCACTTCTTGAAGAGCCGGCATATGATGTAAAAAGGTACAGTTGCACTATCTGACGCGTGGTTTCATGAAATGACTAAATTTCGCCGTCACATTGTGTAATTCATTTTGTACATCATCTGACGGGAAATCCAGCCCGTCACTTCATGAAGTGCCGTAGCGGCAGGGGTGATCACGTGTGAGGGAAGTGAGATTTCCAAGAATTAATCGGATAAAAATGTGGACACGAAAGGGCTATTATTTCCTCAGAAATTGAACACTGTGACATAAGGTACAAATGTCTAATGGTCTGGACCTCATTTATCCCCTAATTCCCTCCCCAGCATCTTGCTTGGGCTTGCGCCTAGAAGGAATATTATGCTGCCGTACTGTCTGTGAATGGAAGAAGAACGTCGTTCAGATCCATTTTGTTTTTAAAACATGAGAGATAGATAACCGATAGTATTATATGACTTGGTTTCCCTGTTCCACCCTTTAAAGCAACAAGAACTAACTCAGTTATGGACGCGCAATACAGAGATCTTCTACAGCTCTTAGCAGCTGGGTCTCGCAGTGAAGTTATGGTCTCGGGGTATGGTGTTAGCTTCCGGAACACTACGTGGTGAGTTCGAATCCCACTGAAGGATGTTTTTTTTTGCCCAAGTAACTATTTCAGAATTTTTTGTTCAATCTGCACATTTTAATAGTTCAGCTGTTGCCTTGTTTTATAGTCGTTTTCTTGGATATTTATTTTAAGGACTAGGGACATCTTGGTCATCTGCCCAGTGTATTTGGGTAGTTGTTTTCTGATAACCTGTGTTTTCGTGATGACTGAAGTAGTGTGTGGGTAAAGAATTTGGGAAGGTGTCTCGAGACTTGAAATGAAGTACCATCCCGGCATTTGTCGAGAGGGTGTGGAGGAAGACCTGGGGGAAAACGCCACAGTCAGCGACGGGATTCTAACCAGCATATAGGCCTAGGCCTACTCATTAAGTAGACTTATGAAATCAACAATGGTTACCACGGATAGGAACATAATTATGGTCTGAGGGTTGAATTGGGGTACACTCAACCTCGGGAGGCAAAACTGAGAAGAGTTCCATTCCTACCTTAGCCATCCTGGAATTGGTTTTCCGTGGTTTCCCCCTTCTCTCGACAAATGCCGGGTTGGTTCCTAACTTTAGCCACGGGCCGCCTCCTTCCCAATCTTAAACTGAACTACAAATACACACACTACTACAAATACCATAATAATATTGATTATCAGACAGATTCTACACACTCCCAAGTGTGCTGAATGACCACGATGTCGAAGTACCTCAAATGAAACAGCAGCGTCATATTTCGTCTATTGTCTCTCAGCGTGACATTTTCGAGAGAAGTAAGAGGGGCTTACACAAAAGCTTTACATTTGGTTGATTTAGTGGAGGGTTCACCTTCGAGAAAATCTCGAATTTCAGCCTATTTATTATAGACAAATATTTGAAAGAATGATTCTGCATTTTTCTTCATTGTGTGATCTTACCTGTTATCCTTCCAGTTTTGTTGTTAATTAATTTGGGGGACTTGAGTCACCTCAATCATCTGCCCCGTGTGATTGGGTGTAAATTGAACTTTTATTTATAATTATGATGACTGTAGAAGTGGGTGGGACTGCGTTAGGGAAAGGGATGGGGTAGGGTCTCCGGGACTTGAAGTGGTACTATCCCGGCATTTGGGTGAAGGCAGTGTGGAAAATCCACTGGGAGAAACCACACTCTGGATAGCCACTGACATCGCCTACTTGCTGCAGCTACCTTTGTGGCCGGGGTGCAAGGCTACGTCGCGGGACTCATTCCAGTTCAATGGGCTTGGGGATGATGTTGAATGTGGTAGGTGGTTTCTAGGCCAAATGCCCTTCCTGATGCCAAACTAATGAAAAGTTAATGAGAGATTGATTGAAACTGGACCAAGAGATGGAAGGAAGCGGTCTGTGGCCTATTAGAAGGTACCGTCCCAGCATTTGCATTAGAGTTTCAAATGGGAAACATCATTTTATTGACCGATGTAAGTGGGGTTTGAACCACTCGACAAGTCCGTATATAGCTTTGTTTCATATCCTAGAGCGGCGTTCTCAATTTTTTTTGAGACTGTGACCACCACCATCATGCCATACCAAGTACCCGAGCAACATTAAGTCCATAATAATAATAATAATAATAATAATAATGCAACAAGCATACGCCTCTCTTTTCTTTTCCTGTCTCTCTCTCGCATTGAAGTGCTGAAATATCTAGTGATTCACCGCTCACCAGGCATTTGCGTGACTCATGCAGATAAGATCATTTACGTATGTACAGTCGAACCGAATCAGCACCTTTTGCGTTACTCATAAAGCAAGGATATCCAATTATGATTACTGATGATTAATAAATACTATTTTACAAGATAAAATTTTTCACTGTCAAACCTTCTAGTGAAAACCCTATTATTCTTGTTCATTCAACAGAATTTGAATTAAAGAATGGATCTCAGGGGAGGTTGTGCTTGCGAGCTCTTTTTTCTCGTATGACGGGAGCACCAAATGTCATTTAAAGAGCACTGTGGAGCTCCCGAGTACCAGGTTGAGAACGCCTGGCCTACAGCTTTGCGTTAGTGAATGTAGCTACCGCTGTTGGTGTTGAATGATGACAAACGCACATAATTAATATTACTACCATAACATGAAAACTCTCCTTCTCTTCTCTCCCACAATAAATATTAGCCGATAGGAATACAGCCTATAGGCCACAACTATTTTCGCTTTGGTTGATTGGGATTCCAGAGCTAATTCAATCGTTATAATCCAAAGAACTTACTATTTATTTAATTTTGGGAAGTTCTGAATAATACAGTGCAGTCTTAAGCTACGTCACCCAGCAGGTTGTTCAACTTTTCTTGCGTGACAGCGTATACTAGCTTGCTAACGTCCGCCAACCCCCCACCCTCCTTCAGACAAAGAAATTAAGCTGTTGCCTTTTTTTAACCCAGCAGAAATCCTTCGACAAATATTTTACAGTATACTATGCAATCTAAGTAATGTATGTGTGTATTCATTTATTTAGGCTATTTATTTATTTAACAATATTAAGTTACACAGACGTAAGCCGAATTATGTTTCTTCTTGGCATAACAAGTTCAAAAATACAAATTGCATCAGTGAAGGAAAGAGAGAAAAAAGATACACAATTGAAGAACAAAAAGAAAAACTACAAATGAAATTATTAAAGTATGCATTACAGATTAGAAAAAAATACTGTACAAATAAAAATGTAAAAATGAAAATACAAACTTCTACACACAAAAAAATAAAAGAGATAGAGAGTAAGGAGTAACCGGTATTTCACGATTAGATTTAGGTTGTTATGTGAAAATTAATTTCGAAGACCATAATAAACAAGCATTAATTTATTTCTTGGAATAGAACAATTAAGTGAATTAATGTACGGCTTCCTTGCATCAGTCATTTCATGAAGTGCCGAATCAACAATCACCGGATTTTCATGAAGTGCCTCGGCTGATAATGTAAAATCATTTCTTACACCATCTGCCTAAATCGGTCCGTCACTTCATGAAGAAACGCGTCAGATGGTGTAACTATCTCTTTTTACATCATATGCCGGCTTTTCATGAAGTGCCTAGGATCTTCATGAAATGACGGATTTCACTATCTGACTACGACATATATAATATCTATGCTCAGTATAGTGCAATTTGGTCCCTTTGCTTTGACAATTCCTATCAAAGTGACTGAGGGTTGAAAGTCTGTACATTATGCTGAGTAATGTAGACATAGTAGGCCTACTGCGCTTCAGCAATTGCACTGTCTCTCTGAATCCCCAGTCCTATTTAGACAATCTAGCACTGATAAACACACAAACTTCTCCTGGACGTTTATAATTTGTGATGATGCAAACATTTCATGTGGAAGGTTCTTACCAAAATAAGGCTATTCATTCCATATCAGTACCAAATAGTTAGGCCCCTTGAAGCAGTAATCAACACCACCACCTCTTTAGTGCTTACTAAAATGGAAACACTTCTGGAATGTTTCTGAGGGGTAGACATTTACAGGGATACAGATTCATCTTCCTCAAAGCCCTGACGTAGATAGAAATTCCATTTTATGTACGGTTGCATACATTTAAAAAATATAGAGCAAAACACAAGAAAATTACTGGAAGGATATTGAATATACCATTAAACTTTTCTGTGTGTAAATGACAAATATATCCTGTACTTGTTACAGAGTATCCTGAATGTTAAAGTATATTACGGGTACTTAATTATCCTGTGTTTTAGATTCCTCAACATTATGGAGGGCCAACCATCTATCAAATGTGAACCAGAAGAATTCCCTGAGATTGTAAGTTGTATTTTAGTTCCATATATTGTGTACCATTACTGATGGGCACGACAAATCTTAGTGTACTGTAATTAATAGGAATTATGTCATGTACTTAATACTACCAAATAGTGATGGTTATAATTCTTGTTTTGAGGGGCCTAACATCTAGGTTGTCGGCTCCTACCAAATAGTGATATGAATCTGTAATGTTTGCTTTTAATTTTCCTAATAATATTATTAACACCTCCGTTCTTCAGTCCATGATTTATTGGTCCTTGCATTCATTTTCTCAGCAAAATGGTGGTTGTTAATTACTGTTTTAAACTGGGGTCGATCTTATGTAATTTCTTCTGTGATTCCAATTTCTTGAAGTTCATTTTCTATTTCACTAAGCCACTGGTTCTTGACTTTCATTGATAGAGCAAGGTTGAGAATCTTTTGGTGATCCTGCGATTGTTCATTCTGAGAATGTTACCGTAGAACTTAAAATGCCTTTTCCTGAAAGTTTCAGTGATCTTTTCAGAATGCTGATATATTTCCCAAGGCTTTCGTTTCTCCCAGATTACTTCTGAGCATACTGGACCAAGGATTGTACTTTCTTGTTTCTCTATGTCCTTACTAAGAGATCTACGATACCTTCAATGATCAATTTTTCTGAGCCATATAGAGCTTCAGGTTTGATTACTATGGTATAATGTCTTAGATGTTGATTTCTTAATTACATCTATAGGTATAGGCCTTCTGGAATGTTGAGATTCTCTCTTTGTTTGCGTCACGATTCAATCGTGAAGTAAAGTACTATCCCGTCATTTGCCTGGAGGGAGTGTGGATAACGCAGGGAAAAATCACTCAGGATGGGTACTGTCAGTGGGATTCAAACTGAATTGCTGCAGCTGCCGTGGTGCACGGTGCAATGGGCACGGCTATGCCGTGGGGATTAAATTTATTTACTTGATGATTTTGTTGCCGAATTTAGTCTTCAGCGGTTTTCTGTCTAGATGACGAACGGATTAATCTATGCATTTGGAGTCCGGTCTTAGCTGTAATTTAGTGAAGTTTTGAAGGACCTGAACTGCCTCTTGTCTATTGTTGGAAAGAATAGCTTGATCATCTGCGAATGCCAAACACTGCAGATGAATTTTATTTTTGAGTCTTCGATCAATAGTTATTTCTTTTGCCCCCCCCCCCTTCCCACATCCTCTCCCCAACCACCCCACCCTCCTCCCCCGTCCTGGACTGATATTCAAAGACACTATTGAACATTTTTGGAGACAGCCCATCTCCTTGTCGAAGTCTTTGCTAATATGATTACGATCAGAAAGTTCACTTAAATTTAACTATTGAAGTTATGGCTGTCAGTGTCTGTCGGATTATTACTCTTGTTTTCCTGTCAACTTTGAAATCTTCTAGAATATTGAATAGTGTGTGTAGGTCTACTAAATCGTCCGCTTTCCTGAAGTCTCCAAAGTGAGCATTGTTTGCCTGGCATGATGAATTTGCAAGATGATTTTGTTATTGTGAATTAATTCTGTACAATACCTGTCATTTATGAATCATGCCTGTTATTCGCCAATTAGTTGATGAGTTTGGATTTCAAGTCTCGTGAATAATAGTTGAGAGAGAATTTTGTACGCGAGTGATAGTGAGGATATTTCTCCACAGGTATTAATGAATGTTCTTTCCCTTTTTAAATTAGTGGGTGAACTAGATTGCAATTCTTGTCTTCAGGAATTTTCTCCATATATCTATAAGAGTTACTTTACATTTTTATGTTAGGCTTTCAGCTCTTAATTTCAATATTTCAGTTTTCTTTTGAGCTTTGTTATTTCTAATTTTAGTTTATGGTTACTTGCTTGATATCTTCTAAAGAAGGGAGTTCTGAATCTGGATTAGGAATCCGTTTCCCAAGTCAGATTGGTTCTTCAGGAGGATCGTAGGTTCAAAGGTCATGTAAGTAATCTGTGACAAGTTTGCAGTTTTCCTTTCTATTTCAGGGCCTCATCCGGATGTTGTTAGTTATAAACTAGGTGCTTGGTAGTGTGATGGTTCGTCAGCAAATGTTCTGTAACAGTTCCTTGTACTGTTTTTTATGTAATGTGTGTTATCCAGATCTGATGTTTCTCGAGTCTTCTTTCTGGTCTTTGAAGAATTCACGCCAATTTTGTTTCTATTTCATTGGAACTGTACCTTTGAACGGTTTGAATTAGAAGGTCTATGGCCTTATCGCTGGTCTTGTTCAACCATCTGTCTTAACGTTTTCGAGGAAGAACACCAATATGCTCCCAACAGTGTATCTTCTAGTGCCATCTAAATGACAGGATTTTGACCTCATCCCTGGTCTTGTTCAACCATCTGTCTTAATGTTTTCGAGGAAGAACACCAATAATCCGGGAAACTGCCAATAGTGTATCTTTTAATGCCATCTAAATGACAGGATTTCGGTTCGTGGTATTTGCAAGGAGATTGTTTGAATTTGGTTTTAAGACATTCCAGATCAATTCGAGGATATTTTGAATGTTCTGACTTTGGGTCTGTCTTGTTGAAACTTAACTTTAATTAAAGATAAATTGTGATCAGAGTAAATAATTCCTTTTCATACTTCAAATTCATAATAATGAATATTATTATTATTGACAATTGTTCTTCAGGAGGATAAAATGTCATGGAAGTAATCTGTGAGAAGTATTATTTCTAGGGCCTCTTCTGCATGTTTATGACTTAACTACGTGCTTGGTAAAGTGATTGTTCAACAGCAAATGTTTTGTAACAGTTTCTTGCTATTGTTATTATGATTATTATTACTATTATCATCATTAGCTCTTATTCTTCAACTTTTACATATAGTCATGCTTGTTTATTACTTCCCAGGATTTGAATGAGCAGCCACCGTCCGATAGGCCGGTGGGGATGAAAATTGAAGAACTTGATGATGCTTTTGAAGATGGAAGATTCATAACTCAGAGTGCATTTGTTAAAGAAGAACTTGATTGCCAGGTGATTGTGTACTTTATTTCCTACTTTGGATAATTTAATCATCCAGAAGATCAGGATACCTGCATATCTCTTGAAGAAAAACCTGAAATGAATTACATGTGATTATGATATTTATATTGTTACGGACTGGTGAAGAAGAAGGAAACTTATTAGACCGAGGCCCGGTGTTTGTAAAAAATATTTATGTTTTCAGATTCCATACTTTTAATACAGTGCGTAACAATCCTGATAAGATGTCAAGTATTATAAGTTCATTAAATTTCTCCCTACCTTGAGTATTCTTGAGATCAATATTGCTTTAGGAACTGAATACAGTAAAACGCACAACACGCTGTGCAATATTTCTTTACACAACATTCATCGAGTTTGATTGATTATTATGACTGATATTAACGTTATATATTAACAGTGAGTTACTGCACCAACTCCACTAAGTCTCCACACTCACACTCAATGCTAGTGATAATCTGCTAGGCCCACACTTGGCATATGTGTAGGAACTGAAATGAATTCTGATTTGAAATTTACAAACTTTACTGTCTTTGCCATTTATCCGTTGACATAAGAAAACTCTATGAATGCGAAGTTGAATTAACTTCAGTATGTTATTTATTCCTTGATTTTTTCAGTGCAAGTTTACAAGTCGTGTGTAACACATAATTCTACCTATGCAAAGGGAAACATATTTGTGAAACAAGTCATATGGACCATGTTAGGGATATTAAGATTGCAGACTGTCCTATTCCAGACATCGTTCCTAGTATCAGATGAAAAATAACATCTTCAGATCTGGAAGAGTTCAGCACCTCCATGCGTGCTTACAAGACATGGCATCTCCTTGTTACCTATTAGCATTTTGGGATTAGGAGTTTTATTTTCACTACGGTATTGATGGCAAGATGAAGTGCTTATCTGTTAGCTTTTGTATAGTACAGAGAGTACGAGTCGTTTTGATGCAAGGATGAAGAACTGAGATATCTAATCCACCTGGGACTTGAACCTGGGACCACCGACAATGTACAATGTTGTTCTGATCACTGAGCTAATGGGGGATGAACCTTAATTATATTATGTGAAGCTAACATATGTTTGCATTCGCTACCCACTGTGGACTTAGGTCAGAATAAAGCAATTGCATTAGGATTTTTGTATTCCCCTCTGAGATCCACTCATGGGGGCTAAGCAGTTGTCTTACAGGCACATGCTGGGATTGTTTTAACTTATGACCGTGATTACCTCCATCCAAATCCTGAGCATTGCTATAACATGCACTTGGTCTTTTGTGTATACTTATTACATAATTGAAGATATGAGATAAAAGTAAGAATCCTACGAAGAAAGTAATTGTTAATACTTAAGTCCACTTATTTTAACTTATGGTACATTCCGAAGAAACCCTCCTTCTTAGCACATTTCATATAGTTGTTTCTCTTCTATCTCTCAATATCCCTATTTCTGCGGTGTTAGGGAGGAGGTGAAATGAGTTTTTAACTTTTATGTGGCAGTGGTTTTAACAGCCGTTCGCCCTTTTGTCTAGCCTATAAGAGTCGTTAATGGGGATTGGTATTATTGAAATATGATTAGGAGTCTGAAGGACGCGACCATGGTCTGTTAAGTGTTCCCGTCCTAACATTGACCTGGAGATGAAAACGGGGAAACATGAACAACCATTTGAAGTATTTTTGTTGGTAGGTATCTTGCCCAGTCAGCTTCTGACAGTAATCACATGGCCTGGCACATTAAAGCTCTGTAATGGTTGAAATTAGCTCAGCCTTTTTTCTCTGTTAAGGCAGGAACTATAAAGGGTGGATTCAATATATAAGTTTCAAACTTGCATTCATAAATTTCTGTATGTCAATTAATGCCAACGAAGCCTGGAATCCCTTATTGAAAGCATTCTAAATGACGTGTGACTAAATATATAAATACATTTGAAATAGACTTCCCCATTAATAAGTTACTCCAATTTCTTCCCCGGCTTGTACCGACCGTGCAAACTATGTGCTACCGTTCACCAGTAGACTTATTACTAGCATTGTGTAGCAGCAACATACTCCACAATAAATTCTCTCTAGAGGCATATAATTTATGTACTTACACTAAATTCTTTTGTAATTTTGCTTTAATTGCAGTGTTTTGTGAGAAATGTTTTGTATAATATTAAAAATGTAAGATGTCTGACCTTCATTCTCGAAAGATGGGATGGTACAAATATTGAGGATATAGTCGCTTTTTACATAATGATAGGTGGATGTGTTAGATCCTAACGCCTCCTAAAGCCTTCCAGTTAAAATAGTAAAAATACATTCATTTGTCCTCAATCCTTAAAGCGATTACTTCCATTAAGGCAGGGAGTTAGCATTTTGTTATCTTGGGGAGATTGTGTATTATAAGTTTTAGAACTAGGGAAGACATAACCACTTCACTTCAACTCTGCCGTGATTTACAATTACATAGTTTGCTGTTTGTGTAAAAGGGATTAGTGACGCCAAATAAATTAAATAACTAATCAATTCACATTATTCCTAGGACATGAAAGAAGAAATCCAGGATGGGGAAAGTGCAGCAAGTGGAAATCATCCAAATGAGTAAGTGTACAACATATGACGAAACATGTTATTTAACTTTCGGGTATGCATAATTGAATGTTTTGGATACGAATAAGTTTTGTTTGCAACGTCAGATCATCTCGCACTTTACTGCTTGGCGCGTCAAAGCAGATACATTATTGATATTAACTTAACTCTTCACTTGCCCACGAATTATTGTTCGGAAATCTCTCTGTCTGGAAGTATTTGAGAGAAGTTGGTTAGCCTGATTGGTTCCTTAGTTTAGGGGCTGCGACAACGCGGTCATGTAGCTCCGCTTACTCAGGGTGTCTCTACAATCTGTGTGACAACCGGTGTTAATTGTGATGGTTGTATTTGTGTGTGTTATCTGTTTTCAATTCAAGTAAGGACTGCAGACGTTCAATTTTTTCAAGTAGCTTATACTTTTGCCGCCAAATTCCACCGTCAACGACCACTAGGTCAGATCTAGGTTACCAGATGCCACCGCAGTCGGCTCCTGGTGACGAACGCTGGAACCTAAGAGCATTAGTCAAGTGTTTAACCTATAATTTAGCTTCACACAGGTGTAATTAGTGGAAGATTCTGTAACATGCCATAAATCTATGACATGGGTCCGCCGGCTTTACTTCCCCTCTGAAGGGAGGCATATTGAGGGATTTTAACGCTCTTAAAAATTCGGACGGGTTTGAACTCGCGATCTTGGGCATAGACGCTCAGCATGCTTCCAACTACGCCAGAGATGTTCAATAACTCAAATACTAATGGAGCTATATAAATATTTTTTAGCACAATAGATGCCAGCAACTCTCTTTGTAATTGATTAAAATCTGGTAATGTTGTGATGAAAACTTTGAAAGTTAAAAATTCAGTCATACCTCCCCTTAATGGAGACTTATCTAACAATGAGGCAGTCTTTGAGGTCCTGCAGGAGGAGAACAGGATCAAGGTTGAAGAAGCGGAGAGGGTGGTAAATAAACACGAATGCTTCAAAGCGGCAGGGTTAGTTGAATTTCAGCCACAAATTGTAAATGGGAAAGCAGGGCTGAAATGGTTGCTTAGGATAATCGAATTCGCGTGGGGTTTAGGAAATGTACCCTCACACTAGAGAAAAGCCGTAATGACACCAATTTATAAGGAAGGTTACAGGATATATTGCAGTAATTATAGTGGGCAAAGTGTACTCAGGCATTGTAGAAAGGAGAACAATTGGCCGAGAGTAAGATGGATGCTCAACATTTCAGTATGCGTCAAGTTACTGAGAAATGAGAGGAAGAGACAGTTGTGTTTGTGTATCTAGAGAAGGTGTACGATAGAGCACCTGTGGGAAGGTATTAATAGGAGTGTGGCGAGGCTTATGGGCCATTTGTTGAACTGGCTGGGTGAATTTCAAGGTGAGTAATCTGGCCTATTCGGATGACCCGGTTGTAATGACGGCCTCTGTTGAAGGTTTGGAAGCCAATATGTTTGAACTTGAACAGAAATGTAGGAAGTATGGCATGAAGATCAGCATTTCAACAATTGGGAAGTAATGCAAGAAAGTAGAATACTAGGTGGAATGAACAAAATAGGAGCAGTGGAACATTTATTAATTCTGAATTAGACCTGAACGTGGCTTTTACAGACTCTGTTTCATCTTCTGGGGGACATTACCTATTCAATTTAGTAACCATGGTCACCACTGCACCGGAAATACGTGCTAAATTAAGTAAGTATGTGTTTTTATTTATTGCTCTTTTAACATAAGTAACCAAATTCCAACCGCGCTTGAATCTCATTCAACTGTCAACAAGGTGCTCACACCGAGGTGCACACATTTTTGCCAACATGTGGGATACAAAATACCCCCCACTTATTAAAGATTATTGGTGCGTGACAAAAACAGGGATGTCTATATCGCTAACGCAGCTCTTAGGCTAAAACCATTGTCCAAACCCATTGGATTAGACAAAACGAAGGATTGGATTGGATTTCGCCTATTGGTCTAGGATTAAAATATTGGGCTATGCAAAACCATAGGTTTGGGTGAATATTATTGATGAGTTTCTACCCCCATTGTGCGTGACAAAATCAAAATGAGAGATGTAGAAGCAGAGGCTAACTGCTAATAGGGGATCTAGGTGGTGACTTGTTTGGAATTACAGGCTTACAGGCTAGACTGAACGCTCAATAGGAAAATCGGATAGGAAACATGACTGTCACACTGGGACCCAACCCCATCATGAAGGACCCTCCCCCGCACGATAGTGTTTATGAATCTATTAAAAACACATTTTTAAGTGTAATTGTTTAATTCAACTTCAGAAAATCGTTGTTTTTTTATATATTTTTTTAATAATGTAAAACGCCAGCAAACACGTTTGTGAATTTTCAACGCTAAAAGGAAAGGTAGATAAGATGATTTTAACCCTCAACTCCTGCCCAAAATGAATCGTGACTTGCGCATTATACGTTTCTTCTGGACAGTTGTGCGATCGACATGAAAACATACCGTAACACTTTTGAGAAGTAAACATTAAGTAGGATTTCGACATAAAAATTAAACCATGAGTTTTGAAATCAAAGTGTTTTATTCCAGGCAATAATCAAGCTCAAGCTGCAATACAAAACATTAATGAATAAGCTTCGAACACAAAAAATCAAGCTACAATACTGGAAATACAATCAATACAACACATTCATACATGAGCTTCGAAATCAAGTTGAGACAAAAATCAAGCTACACAATCAGCTGTTAAAACAAAAGTTGTTTTTTGCAAGCAGAGAGCTCTTGGATGCGAATATGTCAATGACCTTTTCTAAATCATTATCCCACTCACTTGCAATGATAAGTGAAGCCCCCAGACGATCACCACCCATGGTGGTGCGCAAGTCTGTTTTTACGCGTTAAAGCTTGGAAAAGGAGACTTCATTCGAAACGCTCGCCACTGGGAGAGCGACAGGAATCTTCAAGATAAAATACAAATTTGGGAAGACACTTTTAAGTTTAGCTAAGCAAAACGCTCAGAAAATCTCAAGAAGGCTGCCAACATTACGCGGTTCATCTCTTTCCTTGCTATTTTCATCTTCCTGATTCGCTTGTGCTTCGTTTTCCACTTCCTTCTCTACCTCACTGTTACTCAGAGAATCGCCTACATCTTCATGAAGATCTATCTCCGGTACCGTTATGATGTCACCGTCTGTTTCATCATCAAAAGCAACTATCCCCTAAACCGCCTAGATCCTTATCCTCCGTCCAAATCTGATTCCGATTGCACGGGCTCGGATGACACAGGCTCATCATGATGTCTCTCTGGTAGATGTATTGATTTTAGAATACCCTCAAAGCAACGGGAAAATGCTATGTATTCTTTCATCGCCCCTTCATCATCAACGAATTTGCCATAAACTGATTTGAAACAAGCAAAGGCATCCACAGGCTTACTTTCACTATTTTCTCGAACTTGAGTTAAGCGGGCTTTAGACAACAAAGCCGTGTCTTTCAGGAGTCCAAGAACAGTTTTGTCATTATTGGTCTCGCCCATGAAACGCTCTTTCTTGACTCACGACAATGTCCACAGATTCAAGGAAAGTGTGAAACCTAGAGATTTCCAGAGGGTCAGCAATAGGATCGTCGTTTGCTAACTCACGTTCTCCTTTCTCAGACGACTAGTTTGTCTTAAAGGCACAAACTCAGTGTTAGATTTCTGCATGAAATCCTCAGCTTCCGACTTGATAGAATTAATATTTTTTTGCACTTTTGCAAGCCTTGCTAAATTTGATTCAAGCGCAGTCATAGCTGATAAAAGATCCATATCTGGGCATTGTTATTTTTTTGTGAACGGATCAACAATTGCAATTATTTTTACAAAAGCTATTGCTGTGTAGACAAATTGTTATTTGGTGAAATAACTGATCAGTCCAGCGGCTAGGGGCTGCAGCTTCATAATCTCCTGGTCCTTCAATACGCCTTATTTCTTCGAGAGTTTCAATCACGGCACCATGAGTCAAAAGCACTGTATCTATAGCCCTCGAATGAGACATCCACCTGGTGATAGTGACCCTTTCCAATCTCATACAGTAGTGTTCAGTTTGCATTTTACTGTACACTTCAATTCGTAGCTTGGACCTACTTATAAAAGGAAACAATGTTTCTACGGCATCCGACGAAAATCCTACAGCCTTAATATCAACCGGATGTGCTCAGCACCAGATATATACAGCCATACGATTAACTTCTCGAATCAAACCTTGTAGACCATTGTATTCAGCACACATGTTTGCGGCGCCGTCTTGCGATTGTCCAACAAGCTGAGATCTCCAGTTAAGTCCGCGCTGAGTGCACAAGTTTTCAGAAGTACTGTATCCATTAAGGCTTTACCTGTTGTAGAGGGTGATTCTACAAGACCTGTTTTATCATCAGCATACCTTACAATAAAAGACACTTGTTCCTTTCTGGACTTGTCGAACGTACTATCGCAAGCCATGCTAAACATTTTTGCATCCTCTATTTCTTTGGATACTTTTTCGGTGATGAACGTACAAATTGCGTCAATCAATTGGTTTTGTCGCCGCCATGATATTGTACCCTTATAAGGAGTGGAGATACTGGCGTGATGTGATATTTGAATTGAGCGCGCTGAGGTGAGACCAAGGTCGTGGCAAGCTGTCGACTCGCCATGTTTTGAAGCGAGCGCGTGGCCCAAGTGACGGAGCACAAAATACTTGTTTGTATTCAGATAAGGAAGAGGAAGGCATCAGCACTTCGGAATTCTATTTGGTATTATTCTCCTGTTTAATTTATGAAGTTTCAATTGATATACGAAACCTTCTAGTATATTCCACCGTGGGAACCAATAGGACCGAATGCATCACATTACGTTATGCAACTGCAGGTATCTGTATTTGACCTTGATGTCGTCTAAAAGCCAGCTCTTGGAAGGCCAAGGTAGCATTCAATCAGTGTTGATCAAATGATTCGTATGACGTTACGCCGTCGTAATACTGCGAAAATACTCCGCGAGGCTAGGCCTCTATTATAAAATACTGAAAATAACATCTCCACGTTACTCTGCTCGTATGTCGGAAGACATAGTTTCATTTTTATACCATTGCGGGGAAAGGAAAATGCCTTTGTGCTTCACAAAAACTTATTATTATTATTATTATTATTGTTGTTGTTCATGTGCTTGTGAAAATTCATCACTGCGGGAATATTGGAAGAATTGAAGGTATGTGGATATGGGCTTGCTTACACGCAACTGTCTGTAAACTTCCACCCAATGCTTGATATTTATGAACTGGAATTATGTCAAATTTATGAACTGGAATTATGTCAAACTGTGAAGTGATTGTGAGCGACTATAAGAACTTATTCAATGTCATATTGTGGAAAACTTCGTGCTTGAAACAGAACAGGCATATCTGACATATTATATCACATGGATATTATTATTATTATCAAGCCACGTAATATTTCACTGGTTATAATTGAGACAGTCAGAATAATTGGATATTCAAAAACGTTGAACTCCAATATCGAAATGCCGAGTGTGCGTTTGTGGAGGAGTCCAGGATTATGACGTCACGACCCAACTGTTCCAAAATTATGGTCGGTTAGAAGAGGCACTAGGTGAGGCGAGCGATACCAGAATTGCCCGATGGGGTACCAGAAGCGATGCCTGTTATGGGCATATTCCTGTGGAAGTGAAGGCAGCTTGAGGCAAATGCTGGGATACGACTCTTCCATAGGGTGGAGCCATCACGAGTCCGTGGTCCCAGGTTCTGACCCGCACCGAGGGATGATCCTCCTCCACAGAACATCTAAGGTAGAAGCCTTCCGACTTATGTGAATCTTATTTTTGTGCCATAAATTTCCATAATTTCCGTTATAATCCGTTAACTTCCTTAGTCGTCATTAATCTTCCTTATATTATATTGGTTGCATATTATGCCAGGCGAATACTTTGATTTATTGCTTAGACTTGTAGGCGTGGTGGATCCTCAAAATGTCATTCTTTAATAATAATAATAATAATAATAATAATAATAATAATAATATGGGATATCCTACCCCATTTGCATAAAAGGCAGCAGGATTGTGACACCTTGAAAGCATTTACACTATTTTAACACGTCTTGATTATCATAAAATACTAATTCCATCATAATAATAATAATAGTAATAATAAAATCTCTACAAACTTATGTTGGAGGAACACTGAATTTCAATAAAGAATAATGAGTGTAATATTCCATGAGGAAAATGATAATTGATAAATGATCAAAAATGATAAATTATGATATGATTATAAACCAATTGTTTAATGGTTTCAGAGTATGGGATCTCATGATCTTTAGATAGAATTGGACATTCTTGAAACAAAGCCTTATGATTCTGCATCTAAGTGGAATAATGTTGCTATTGGGATACTTGTCTTATCCCCGATTCACTTATGTGTTTTCTGAGTTAACCTCAGGTGGTATATTGGCTTTCACGGCCAGTGAATTAAATCTCAGCAATTCTTCTAGGTTTGTGCCGTGTCTTGTGTGGGGTTTCGCCTAGGACACCAAGCTGGCTCATCGGCGAGCACTTGATGTCCCCGCCCGGACCCCCACAGGAGTAATGAACTGCGCACTACCTCCCTTTATATAGAGTGCAACTGCACTACTTTACTACGAGAACTAAAAGCTCAAGCAGCCTTAACCTCCCAATGAAGGCTTCCAAAAATGGTATATTGGCTTTCGAGTCTTGTGTGGGGTTTCGCCTAGGACACCAAGCTGGCTCATCGGCGGGCTCTTGGTGTCCCCGCCCGGACCCCCCAGGAGTAACGAACTGCGCGCTACCTCCCTTTATATACATTGCAACTGCACTACTTGACTGCGAGAACTAAAAGTTCAAGCAGCCTTAACCTCCCTATGAAGGCTTCCGAAAAAGGCCATGAAAGACTCCATAAGCTTCGAAGGTCTGAAGAGAACAAGAGTTGACCAAGGTAATTATGGTTATTGTTTAAAGGGGTGATACAGGGAGGTCATCTGCCCCAATCACCAACGGAGATCGACAGGAAGATGAAAGAGGAGTGTGGTACAATTAAGTAGACGTACTACATAATTCATAAGAGGCTCCATATTGTTTTCATTATTTTCCCCACAAGTTGATTGCCCTGGGGAGATCATTAGTGACATGCAGAGCTTATTGGTGTTGCCTATGAGACTGCACGGGCGCTTCAGCAATTGCACTGTCTCTCTGAATCCCCAGTCCTATTTAGACAATCTAGCACTGTTCGTACGATAAACACACAAACACCTCCTGGACGTTTATAATTTGTGATTTGTAATTTCATTCCATATCAGTACCAAATAGTTAGGCCCCTTGAAGCAGCAATCAACACCAACACCTCTTTATTGGTTACTAAGACGGAAAAACTTCTGGAATGTTTCGGAGGGGTAGACATTTACAGGGATACCAATTCATCATCCTCAAAGCCCTGACGTAGATAGAAATTCCATTTTATGTACGGTTGCATACATTTAAAGAATATAGAGCAAAACACAAGAAAAAATCCTGGAAGAGTATTAGAATATACCATTAAACTTTTCTTTGTGTAAATGACAAATATATCCTGTACTTGTAACAGTGTATCCTGAATGTTAAAGTATATTAAGGATACTTAATAATCCTGTGTTTTAGATTCCTCAACATTACGGAGGGCCAACCATCTATCAAATGTGAACCAGAAGAATTCCCTGAGATTGTAAGTTGTATTTTAGTTCCATATATTGTGTACAATTACTGATGGGCATTCATATCTTTGTGTACTGTAATTAATAGGAATTATGTCATGTACTTAATACTACCAAATAGTGATGGTTATAATTCTTGTTTTGAGGGGCCTAACATCTAGGTTATCGGCCCCCTACCAAATAGTAATCTGTAATGTTTGCTTTTAATTTTCCTAATAATAATAGTAACACCTCCGTTCTTCAGTCCATGATTTATTGGTCCTTGCATTCATTTTCTCAGCAAAATGGTGGTTGTTAATTACTGTTTTAAACTGGGGTCGATCTTATGTAATTTCTTCTGTGAATCCGATTTCTTGAAGTTCATTTTCTATTTCACTAAGCCACTGGCTTTTTACTTTCATTGATAGAGCAAGGTTGAAAATCTATTGGTGATCCTGCGATGGTTCATTCTGAGAATGTTACCGTAGACCTTCAAGTGCCTTTTCCTGAAAGTGTCAGTGATCTTTTCAGAATGCTGATAAATTTCCCAAGGCTTTCATTCCTCCCAGATTCCTTCTGAGCAGACTGGACCAAGGATTGTACTTTCTTGTTTCTCTATGTCCTTACTAAGAAATCTACGGTACCTTCAATGATCAATGTTTCTGAGCCATACAGAGCTTCACGTTTGATTACTGTGGTATAATGTCTTAGATGTTGATTTTTTAATTACATCTATAGGTATAGGCCGTCTGGAATGTTGAGATTCTCTCTTTGTTTGCATCACGATTCAATCGTGAAGTAAAGTACTATCCCGTCATTTGCCTGGAGGGAGTGTGGATAACGCAGGGAAAAATTACTCAGGATGGGTACTGTCAGTGGGATTCAAACTGAATTGCTGCAGCTGCCGTGGTGCACGGTGCAATGAGCACGGCTACGCCGCGGGGTTTAGATTTATTTACTTGATGATTTTTTTGCCGAATTTAGTCTTCAGCGGTTTTCTGTGTAGATGACGCGCGGATTCGTCTATGCATTTGGAGTCCGGTCTTAGGTAAAATTTAGTGAAGTCTAAAGGACCTGAACTGCCTCTTGTCTATAGTTGGAAAGAATAGCTTGATCATCTGCGAATGCCAAACACTGCAGATTAATTTTATTTTTGACTCGTCGACCAATAGTTATTTGTTTTGTTCCCCCCCCCCTCCCATTTCCTCCTCCCCCCTCCTCCCACGTCCTGTTATTCAAAGAGATAGCCCATCTCCTTGTCGAAGTCTTTGCTATTGAAGATATTGCTGTCAGTGTCTGTCGGATTATTACTCTTGTTTTCCTGTCAACTTTGAAATCTTCTAGAATATTGAATAGTGTGTGTAGGTCTACTGAATCGTCCGCATTCCTGAAGTCTCCAAAGTGAGCATTGTTTGCCTGGCTTTATGAATTTGCAAGATAATTTTCAGATTGTGAATTAATTCTGTACAGGACCTGTCATTTATGAATCATGCCTGTTATTCGCCAATTAGTTGATGAGTTTGGATTTCAAGTCTCGTGAATAATGCTTTAGAGAGAATTTTGTACGCTAGTGATAGTGAGGATATTTCTCCATGTTTGTTCTTTCACTTTCTTAAATTAGTGGGTGAACTAGATTGCAATTCCTGTCTTCAGAAAATTTCTCCATATACAGTATCTACAAGACTTACTTGACATTTTTTAGTTAGGCTTTCACCTCTTAGTTTCAATATTTCAGTTTTCTTTTGAGTTTTGTTATTCTCAAGTTTAGTTTACGGTTACTTGCTTGATTTCTTCTAATGAAGGGAGTTCTGAATCTGGATTAGGAATCCGTTTCTCAATTCAGATTTGTTCTTCAGGAGGATCGTAGGTTCAAAGGTCATGGAAGTAATCTGTGACAAGTTTGCAGTTTTCCCTTTTTATTTCAGGGCCTCATCCGGATGTTGTAAGTTATAAACTAGGTGCTTGGTAGTGTGATTGTTCGTCAGCAAATGTTCTGTAACAGTTCCTTGTACTGTTTTTTATATATGTGTGTTTTTCAGATCTGATAATTCTCGAGGCTTCTTTCTGGTCTTTGAAGAATTTACGCCAATTTTGTTTCTATTTCTTTGGAACTGTACCATTGAAAAGTTTGAATTAGAAGGTCTATGGCCTTATCGCTGGTCTTGTTCAACCATCTGTCTTAACGTTTTCGAGGAAGAACACCAATATGCTCCCAACAGTGTTTTCTAATGCCATCTAAATGACAGGATTTTGGTTCGTGATGTTTGCAAGGAGATTGTTTGAATTTGGTTTTAAGACATTCCAGATCAATTCGAGGATATTTTGAATGTTTTGACTTTGGGTCTGTCAGGTTGAAACTTAACTTTAATTGAAGATAAGTGATGATCAGAGTAAATAATTCCATTTTATATTTCAAATTCATAATAATGATTATTATTATTATTATTATTAACAATTGTTCTTCAGGAGGATAAAAGGTCAAGGAAGTAATCTGTGAGAAGCAGAGGCGGTTCTAGCCCTGGGTCGGGGGGGGGGGGGGGGGGGGGGTAGTGGCGCCCCCCCCCAGTTTTAGTGAAATAATTATTCTAAATTTCCTTGGTTACTAAATAAATTGATAATTTACATATATAATTTATCTGATATAAAACAAACTAATGAATTTAATTAAGTAAATTTTTCTTTAAATTTCAAAATTTATTTATTTTATTATATGTAATTTAAACACACAATTGAAATCGTGTATAAATATAATATTTGTAAAATGCGTAGTGCATACACCAAGAGTATTAAACTCTTTCCCAACGTTATGACATGCAAGTTCAGAAGTTTACAATGTAGAGAAACCTCCATGCGATACAAGTGCATCGGTATCTCCCCAACTCTGTGACAAAAATGTGAGTGCAACTGTTTCTAATATAGACGAACCAGTACCATTTTATATCAGTGCATCGATCTATGATGGTCCATGCCAACCCCGTAAATCAGTTTATAAACAAACGTTACTATACAATAAGAACAGAAGTTTTAACAGTAAATGGTTTGATAGGTATACTTTTATTGAATACTCTGAGAACAAAGATGCTGTTTTCTGTGTCGTCATTTCGTTCAATCTGATTCAAGCAATGCTGAACATGTTTTCAGTAAATCTGGATTTTGCAACTGGAAAAGAATATGAGAAAAACGTGCAAAGCATGCTGATAGTGAATGTTATAAATCTTCAATAGTAAAGTGAAACAGTTTTCTGGTAAGTGAACATAGCAGCACAGTGATTTTGAAGCTAAGCGAGAAACCTCCGGTTATATTGCGTAACCGCTCAGCTGTGGCAACAATGGCCATTGTGCTCGGCAAGCCATTGGGCTTAGAGGTCATCGCCAAACAGTTTTGGATGATGACGAGTGTTAATAATAAAGGGAATTTTGATGACATTTTAAATGTAATTAAACTAGAAAGTGAATGCACAAGTAAACAGTCTATCAAAGAATGCAACTTACTCATCTAAAGATTCTCAAAATGAGTTTCTTGATATCTCAGCTAATATAATAGTTGAACATATTAGAGGAGAGACGAAAAAATATAACAATGGTTATGTTTCCTTAATCCTGGATGAAGTTAAGAGTTGTTAGTAAAGTGGAACAGATGTCCGTATGTGTCAGATATGTAGGACAAAATTATATAGAGGAGCGTTTCATTGGTTTTATACATTTGTCTCAACTGAATGCTGAAAGTATAGGTAATTCAGCTTTAGAGTACCTTGTTTCAGTGGATTTCGATCCATGTAAGTGCATTGGACAAGCATATGATGGAGCCGCGGTTCTGTCAGGGAAGATAAATGGTGTGCAGCGTTTATTGCGACAGAAGGTCAATAACCCGTGTGTTTACGTGCATTGTTATGCACATCGCTTAAATTTAGTTTTGGTGGATGTTTCAAAACCCGTTTGTAGACGTGGTAGGGGACACTTTTGGTTTACTGGAAGCAATTTATGCTTTTCAGTCTGTATCTACTGTAAGACACCAAAAGTTTGTTGAGATACAGAGTGATCTTCATCCAGGAGAACGTGTTTTAGAGATACCTCTTCAAAGTGACACGTGATGGGTATGTAAATATAGAGGAGTAATGTATTTTCAGAAACGTTTTGCTTCAGTTAAAGCAGCTCTAGAGTATTTTTCAAAGTCAGCTAACAAGAAAGAGGCAGCAGAAGCAAAAGGTTTGTTGAAACAGCTTTGGAAAGTGAAGGTGGTGTTTGTGTTACAAATCTTTTCTGATATTCTCGAGCTTGCCAATAGAGCCTCTATGTTATTACAACTAAAACATGTGGACTTCGGAGGGGCACATAGACTGATCTATGGTTTTGTAAAATCGTTGCAAGAAAAATGAAATGATTATTATTTTAAGGAACTATGGGCGGTTACATGTGACTGTTCAGTCGTTAGGCGTGAAAGTTTATAAGCAATCTAGAGTCTCAAGTATTCCAAAAAACTTTTCAGACTACGTTTTATTAATGCCAGTCTCTGCGGAGAAAGAAGAGGAAAATGTCACATTGTCACAGACGTGTAAAAGAAATCTTTTTGAAATATTAGACAAGAGTTACTGCGTAGATTTACTGAAAATGATTTTGTGTGCAATGCAATGGATGCCTGTAACCCAAGAAGTGAAAGCTTTTTAAATTTCGAATATACACACATCAAAAAAAGTTTTGCATCACCTCGGTTCCCAGATCTCCGGCATATAGACGTTGACTGTGTATATTGTATCCAAGATACAGTCCCTTTGACTGTTCATAGATGTCACTAAAACTGCTCAAAGATGTAAACAACCATGCATGAGCAGGGCCTATTAGACGGAGGGGGTACGGCAGCCGATCAGTTCCAGTCATTCCACCAGGGCGAAGGTACGCTGCTCATGTTGTCTGTAGTTCTACCATGCCTAGAAGGTCAATACCGCAGTTCGATCGCGTCCGCATTGTTACTTTGTGTCAAGAAGGGCTCTCAACAAGGGAAGTTTCCAGGCGTCTCAGAGTGAACCAAAGCGATGTTGTTCGGACATGGAGGAGGTACAGAGATACAGGAACTGTCGATGACAGGCCTCGCTCAGGCCGCCCAAGGGCTACTACTGTAGTGGATGACCGCTACTTACGGATTGACGCTCGGAGGAACCCTGACAGCAATGCCACCATGTTGAATAATGCGTTTCGTTCAGCCACAGGACGTCGTGTTTCAACTCAAACTGTGCGCAATAGGCTGCATGATGCGCAACTTCACTCCCGACGTCCATGGCGAGGTCCAGCTTTGCAACCCCGACACCATGCAGCGCGGTACAGATGGGCCCAACAACATGCTGAATGGACCCCACGGAATTGGCATCACGTTCTCTTCACCGATGAGTGTCGCATATGCCTTCAACCAGACAATCGTCGGAGACGTGTTTGGAGGCACCCTGGTCAGGCTGAACGTCTTAGACACACTGTCCAGCGAGTGCAGCAAGGTGGTGGTTCCCTGATGTTTTGGGGTGGCATTATGTGGGGCCGACGTACGCCACTGGTGGTCATGGAAGGCTCCGAAACGGCTTTACGATACCTGAATGACATCCTCCGACCCATAGTGCAACCATATCGGCAGAATATTGGAGAGGCATTTGTCTTCATGGACGACAATTCTCGACCTCATCGTGCACATCTTGTGAATGCGTTCCTTCAAGATAACGACATCGCTCGACTACAGTGGCCAGCATGTTCGCCAGACATGAACCCTATCGAACATGCCTGGGATATGTTGAAAAGGGCTGTTTATGGACGTCTTGACCCACCAACCACTCTGAGAGATTTACGCCGAATTGTCGTTGAGGAGTGGGACAATTTGGACCAACAGTGTCTTGATGAACTTGTGGATAGTATGCCACGGCGAATACAGGCATGCATCAATGCAAGAGGACGTGCTACTGGGTATTAGAGGTAGTGGTGTGTACTGCAATCTGGACCACAAATGCTGAAAGTCTAGCTGTATGATGGTACAACATGCAATGTGTGGGTCTCATGAGCAATAAAACGAGCTGAAATGTTGTTTGTGTTGATCTCTATTCCCTTTGTATTTAACGGTTCCGGAACTCTTGGAACCGAGGTGATGCAAAACTTTTTTTGATGTGTGTATATATTCTCACGTTCTGTGAAAAGTATAATCTAATCTTCACAGACCGTAAGGTGCTACAGACTGAAATCAGTTTAGCTAAGAATGTATTTAGAGGCAAATATCCAAACACTTCCTCATTCTTCTTTTCTGAACTTCTAAAAACGGAAGTTGCTTTTCCATAGCTACTATTATTTTTCAAGTTGATGCTGACTCTTCCTGTGTCATCTGCTTCTGCTGAGCGCAGTTTCCCTGTCGTGAAACAAATAAAATCCTATTTAAGAGCAACAATGGCAACAAAGAGGCTTTCCAATCTCGCAATACTTTCAATTGAAAGAGAATTAAGTGGAAAATTACTTCACGACCCTTCTGATATAGTGAACCAGTTTGCCCAGAGTAGAAACAGAAGAATAAATTTATGTGGCAGTGAAATATGCTATTTTTTTTACCAATGATAGTTTTTATAGCCTACTTTTCTAATTTTGCATAAATGAGGAAAAAGTAGGCTAATGAGATCGATCCGGGAAAATGTCTGCCCCCCCCCAGATTTAAGCTCCTAGAACCGCCACTGGTGAGAAGTATTATTTCTAGGGCCTCTTCCGCATGTTTATGACGTAACGACGTGCTTGTTAAGGTGATTATTCATCAGCAAATGTTTTGTAACAGTTTCTTGCTATTGTTATTATTATTATTATTATTATTACTATTATCATCATTAGCTCTTATTCTTCAACTTTTACATATAGTCATGCTTGTTTATTACTTTCCAGGATTTGAATGAGCAGCCACCGTCTGATAGGCCGGTCTGGATGAAAATTGAAGAGCCTGATGATTCTTTTGAAGATGGAAGATTCATAATTCAGAGTGCATTTGTTAAAGAAGAACTTGATTTCCAGGTGATTGTGTACATTATTTCCTACTTTGGATAATTCTCAAATGTTTTCAAAGTTATGTAGTTCTCAACATTTCATAAAAACTTCGTCACGCATATTTCCAAAGTTTCTCTCTAAAATATCTGGCAAATACACATTGAGCTATAAGCTATTCAATATACACATCTCTTCAATTCTATGCTGTTTTTCAAGTAATTTTTATGTGCTTTATTAACAAGATTATTGTAACAGATCTGTTTTTTTGTGAACTTTTGGTATGGTACTACACAGTTCCTTATCCTATTCCACGCTGAGGAGGGTCACAGTGTTCTAAATATTGACTTTAAATAGTTTATTATAATTAATACGTCATGCAGTCTATGTTATTAATTTTGCGCATTGAGTGAGATCGCTCCCTTGGGCTGGTTATTTATTATTTCGTCAGGTGTCTATAATAATTGAAGCCTGCCCTACAAGAACGTTGTATATCAGAAATTGAGCATGTTGAGATTTTTGGTTATGAGGGTTGGATATCATCACACCGACACTTTGCAAACCTAATATTAGTCAATTTGAAAAAAAAAAAAAATGGACAGAAAATTTTCGGTCCAAAAGGTGGCTTCCCTGCAAGAAAGTTGTATATCAACAAAGATAGCGAATGTTGGCAATTTGAATGTGTCACCAAGCTCTCCTTTAGCACTGAATATGAGCAGGAAAAGGAAGATAAATCAATTTCAGTGGAAGAACAATGTGCGGAAGCGGCTGAAGAATAGTGGAAAAGCTTATACAGCAACTTCAGGGCGTGCAGATCAACAAAATCATCACCCAAGTCATACAAGAGAAGAACGTTGTATATCAATCAGCTGGGTGGCGGCATAGCACTTCCAGGAGCGTGTTATGATTATAATGCTGCTGTAATTTGTATGTAATCCCTTGATTATCCCAGAATTCTTTTAGCCTATTTTCAATTATGAAAAACAAATAGGCGTATGAGATCACCCTTTGTCCACGTGTGTGTGTATGTGTGTCTGTCCCAAAAAATCTATACGGCTGGAGCGATTTCAATGAAACTCGGTAAGGTCAAAGTACTATTTCGTTCGATTACGACCGTGCCCTTTGCCATTTATTACGTCTCACCAATCCAACTTGGTGGCTGTGCGAAATATTTCACAGGCATTCTATATCTCCGCAATTATTACTGATATCGCCCTGAAATTTCGTACGATGATAAAGGGCACAACTATAAGTTGACCTATGTGACTTTCAAAAACCTGTTAAGTACAGAACGAACATGGCAGCCAAGCAAAGTTGAAACATTTAAATCGACTTTTCTCGCGATTCAACTACCCGTGCGCAGTGAAACATAGTAAAGCTTATTTTTATACACATTGTAATGCACTGACATCTAATTTAGTTCAATTGTTTACATAACCTCAAGATGGCGGCTGTGCAAAATTATAAAATTAAGTTTTCATTTCTTATGTCCTAATCATGTGATTGAGGTCAACATTTGAATAATGAACCTACGCAATGATCGTCATCTAATAGTACATAACTCTATGGCCCCCATCTAAAAATCAAACATGGCGACCATCCAAAATTTCTATACGGTTCTCAATATGCCCATTTTATTTTCTTGTTTTGTGTATGCCTTGTAAGCAGTACAATATTCCATTCCATATAATTATGTATCTGAGGATTATTTTTCTTCATTTCTTACCCATAGGCAATGGTTTGTGATATACAATGTTCTAGGTCTGTTGTGATATACAACTTTCTTGCAGGGAAACTGCACTATAATCATGGTGAGTCCTATATACTGCCATTTAAGAGATATATATTCCTTTAGTGTTGGAAGAGAGACTGTATAGACCTGTATTTAACGTGTCTCGGTATTAGATTAGGCACAAGAAGTTTTCTTTTAATACTGAAAAGTTAATAAATATGATATACAATAAAATAGGAATCTCTGTTTCGCGGGCTTATAGGTCGTGTTCCAAGGACATTTTGTCGTCCTGACGTTTCGCTGAAGACTGCGTTCAGCATGTTCACAGGTTACATTAAGCGAGGTAAAACAAGTAAACAGAAGATATATAAATAGTCAACAACCCACACATAGATGCTACCATAGCAACGGCGTACCACATAAAAGTAATGCATCAAGGACAGGGCTGCTCGTCTGTTGCATCTTCTCGTCTACGACGGTCAATAAGAGCAGGCTTGAGGGGATTAAGGACTGGAAGCCAAGCTCTGTTCACACGTTCTGCTTCCTCCTTAAGATTGAAGCTGTTAGTATGCTTCAGGATTTCAATGGCCTCCCTTTGTAACCTGGCATGATAAGACACCGTGGTGGACAGAACTTCGGTGTCTCCATATCTTATATCGTGACCTGCAAGTAGCGAGTGTGCTGCTACAGTGGATTTATCTGTTTGTCCCAGCCGGCTGTGTCGTTCGTGCTCCTTGAGGCGAGTGGCAATACTTCTTTTCGTTGTTCCAATATATACTTGGCCACAATCACACGGGATTTTATAAACCCCTGCCGCGGTATGAGGATGTCGCTTATCTTTAGCGGACCTAAACATGTCCTTAATTTTTCGTGTAGGCCTGTATATGGTCTTTATATCATGGGACTCGAGTAGCCTCCCTATTCTGTCCGTGACCTTTTTTATATATGGAAGAAAAGCTGTAGCCAGGGGCTGCTTGTCTCCAATTACCCTTGTAGTTGGACGTCTCGGATGGAGTGCTCGCTGGATATCTTTCTGGCTGTACCCATTCGCGCGTAAGGCCTCGTTGAGGTGTTCAATTTCTTGTTTTAGGCCCTGCTTTTCACAAATTCTTTTAGCGCGGTCAGCCAGTGTTTTTATAACTCCGTATTTCTGTCGTGGGTGGTGGTTGGACGTCTTATGTAGATATCGGTCAGTATGGGTCGGCTTACGGTAAACTGTATGTCCCAAAGTTAGATCAGCGGTCTTCGTTACCATAACGTCGAGAAACGTGATTTTCAGTTCATTTGTAAGCCGACCCATACTGACCGATATCTACATAAGACGTCCAACCACCACCCACGACAGAAATACGGAGTTATAAAAACACTGGCTGACCGCGCTAAAAGAATTTGTGAAAAGCAGTGCCTAAAACAAGAAATTGAACACCTCAACGAGGCCTTACGCGCGAATGGGTACAGCCAGAAAGATATCCAGCGAGCACTCCATCCGAGACGTCCAACTACAAGGGTAATTGGAGACAAGCAGCCCCTGGCTACAGCTTTTCTTCCATATATAAAAAAGGTCACGGACAGAATAGGGAGGCTACTCGAGTCCCATGATATAAAGACCATATACAGGCCTACACGAAAAATTAAGGACATGTTTAGGTCCGCTAAAGATAAGCGACATCCTCATACCGCGGCAGGGGTTTATAAAATCCCGTGTGATTGTGGCCAAGTATATATTGGAACAACGAAAAGAAGTATTGCCACTCGCCTCAAGGAGCACGAACGACACAGCCGGCTGGGAAAAACAGATAAATCCACTGTAGCAGCACACTCGCTACTTGCAGGTCACGATATAAGATATGGAGACACCGAAGTTCTGTCCACCACGGTGTCTTATCATGCCAGGCTACAAAGGGAGGCCATTGAAATCCTGAAGCATACTAACAGCTTCAATCTTAAGGAGGAAGCAGAACGTGTGAACAGAGCTTGGCTTCCAGTCCTTAATCCCCTCAAGCCTGCTCTTATTGACCGTCGTAGACGAGAAGATGCAACAGACGAGCAGCCCTGTCCTTGATGCATTACTTTTATGTGGTACGCCGTTGCTATGGTAGCATCTATGTGTGGGTTGTTGACTATTTATATATCTTCTGTTTACTTGTTTTACCTCGCTTAATGTAACCTGTGAACATGCTGAACGCAGTCTTCAGCGAAACGTCAGGACGACAAAATGTCCTTGGAACACGACCTATAAGCCCGCGAAACAGAGATTCCTATTTCAACGCCGGTCGTGAAAGTCTACATTTTTACTTATGATATACAATGTTCTTATAGGGCAGGCTTCAATTTTAAAGTGGTTATTTATTGTTCTTTATGAAACAACCTTGAATAATTATGACAAAACTTGCATCACCTGTAAGGTTAAGTCGTGCAGCTAAATTAGGTAGGAACTTCTAATAATAAGTGTGTGCTAGTGAAACTCGGACACTGGGTATTGAGGTTTTGAATTGTCTTTAACTTCATGACCACTCGATCACATGATATGTGACTGAAGCTTATCAACTCATCATTTAATGTAGACAGTTACTGATTTTTGGAAATCGTTCTCGAGAAAGCTTCAGAAATGCAAGTATCTTTTACATATTGAAGCTCGTGTTTTTCTTTCATCTTGAATCAAACAGCTATTTGAATTTTCTTAAAATGAAAGACAAATGTATCAGTTTTATTGGTGAATTTATAACACTGTAGCTACATGAAAGTATTGGATTTTGTGTTCTGATAGCTGCTTATACATCGTAAGTAATCGGTAAGCTGTTCTGCTGTACTTTTGTCTTGTAAAGCATTCTAAACCTTGAAGGTATAAGGCTCTAAACTCTAGACAACCTAAATTTCAGCGAAATATATCGATAGAGACCTGGAAAGATCACTTAACGTTGGTCCTTCAAGACCGGGACACTCGCCCCGCTCCGCGACCAGAGGGAGACCTTACAGTAGCAGAAGAACCGGAACTTTTTTTACCGAGGAAGAGGTGTTGAAAGCCATTACCAATAGTAAGAACAATAAAGCATGTGGACCAGACAACATCTTCAATGAGCATCTGAAGGAATCCACAACACAATTGAAAAGATGTGTAACCTCTCTATTTAACGGATGTCTACGTAAAGGTACAATTCCCGCGAACTGGAGGAAATCGACAGTTAAAATGTTGTACAAAGGGAAAGGCGACAGCGGGCACCCGAACTCATACAGGGGGATTGCCCTTGAGTGTTCGTTATTGAAAATCCTCACAAAATTAATTTGCGAGCGCCTCACGTCCACGATTGAAGGGTGGATACCTGACGTACAATTCGGGTTTCGAAAGGGTAGATCTGCCACACAAGCCATCCAATGTTTACAGTTAGATATTGAGGAAGCTTTAACATTACCACGGAGGAAACTGCATGCTGTATTCATTGACTACAAAAAAGCTTTTGACACCCTTAACAGACAAATTATCATCGACAAACTTGAGAAATTGGTAGGCTAGTTTAGCTACTTAGCTAGATTCATTAGGAATCTGCTGAGTAGCAATCTAATAGAAATCACTGACGGTATCATCACTTCTGAACCAATCGAGCAAACAAACGGGGTCCTTCAAGGCGATCCTCTCAGTCCGATATTGTTTACAATAGCAACAGCTGACGTCACTACAATAGTTCCACCCAATGTCAAAATTTATATGTACGCAGACGATATGGTAATGACATCTTCAAGTGCAGAAGACCTACAATTCGCCGTGAACAATGTAGCAGTATGGGCCGAGGATAACGAAATGAGTTTGAACGAGACGAAGACAGTCACTATGTCCTTCAGAAGGGGAGGAAAGCCCGCAACGTTTCATTACAAAGGCACCCCCCTGACTACAGTCTCCCATTTCCGGTACCTGGGGGTGACTATGCAGACATCTGGGAACGTCTTCACGATGCACGTGAGAGAGAGGCTAGACGCTGCACTGACGGCTATGAGCGACATCGAGCATCTACGCAGCCTATCCCTGAAGACGGCAATACGACTTTTTTGGTTAAAAATAGCACCAGTCGCGATGTATGGCCTGGGAAGTATTTGGAAACATCTTAGGCACAGACATCTGGCAACGCTGGAAAGGATCAAGGCAATGTATCTAAAAAGAGCCTTATGCCTATCCAAGTTCACGCCCTCGCGGCTTGTGTATGTCATGACAGGGGAACTACCCTTTATGGAAGAAGTCAGATTACAGATGCTTCTGCCCCACACACCGGGATTTGGGGAGTATTTGCGTCTCATGACAGCAAAGAGAAATGACATTTGGCATGAATTTTATACGACGGACGCTATGACTACACAGGACTGGATGCAAGGATCCTACGAGCTGAGACATATCTTGACGCGCTTTGCGGTCCATGGTTTCCACCACCGGATCTGCATGAGAGACGTCTATCACCAACCAGACGAACTATGCGTGTGCAAGCTTTGTAAGGGTCCTTGCGACAGATACCACGTGAGGACGAGCAAGTGCAGAGAGGTGTCTCTGACGAAATTCTGTGAAAATTAGAAATATATGGACACCCCTCGGAAAAAGGCATTTACAGTGACAACGACAAAATTTTGTATTAATGATGGTTCGTAAGAACCACGTTCATGCACATTGTGCGCAATAAAGTATTTATTATTATAAGTCAGAAAAATATAAATGATGTTAAAATCAGCTAATGAGCACTTAGTCAGCTAATGCGCATTTAACGCAGCGAAATTTCAGCTTCAGGGTTGCTATTCTAACCTTATCAAATTTCTTAAAATTATTCATTGAGTTGAGAACTAATCCGAGATATATAGAACTAGATGAATGTCTATCGTGCTTACGTGTGTACAAAATATATTTCTTATGCCTCGTGAGGTACATTATTAACAAATTGGTGTTTCTCTGTAGGGAGCACATATCATGGAAGGTACAGCACACTTCAAGGAAGTTACTATCCATGATAAAGTGACTGCAGAGATAGTCCCATTACCCAAGAAGGAAACACCATCTTCATCGAGAGGCGGAGATGCGAGAGTTGTAAGTGCCTAATTATCTTGAGGGTTGTTAAGTCATGTTATATTCTTAATGATATCTGTGGCTGATATTTGCAAAGGCTTGTGAGGGGATCATTTGCACTGATCAAAGATTTCGGAATTAATATGAAACCTGAATGTAAATGTAGTAATTTCTGGGGCCTTCTTTGGATTTTTAATATCTGGTGTTTGGTTGTTGCAAATCATCAAATTCCATGCATGATTTGCTTCTCCAATTTTGTATTGAAATTTTGTAGATGATCATAATATTTAAGGGATTCTCTATATACTCTAATCTCGCTTCAAATTCTGTGACACAGAAATAGTTTCTAAAACTTCAGACTACCTCGCCAGAATACAGTGATACATTTTTTAATTTCTGCATAACTTGTATACGAAAATGGAGTACCAACATATGAATGCAATATTGAGGCTGCTAGTAAATAATGTTGAAATTCTTAGGAAGACAGCCTTTCTCTGATGATCCAGGCCATTTTCTGTCCTTTAACTGGGCATGGTATGTCATGCAGTGAACCAATTACACAGAACAATACCAATAACTTCACAAATGGAACAAGGGAACAGTCTATCACAAATGACTAGGTTTCTTGTTAGTACCTTCGGAGTGAAGTATCACGACTTGTGGTTGTGATTCCTCTTAAAAATGGAGGTCCCGTGGCTCATGGTCGCTAGATTAATGGTAAAACGTAAAACTAGAAGCTTTCTTCCTATTAAAAACAAGTATTCCATGCAGTTTGTTTTGTATTTGCAACTGATGTGAGTGAAATGGCCACAGATTGTGTTATGGTACTGACCATGTTATCGGTAGATTGCTTCCTTATCCTCATACACTGCTGGTAATCTGATGCAAAGGCGGAAACTTCAATCTCACCTTCTATGTGTTGTTTGTTGACTATAACCTGGGGTCAATGAAGTGCTGCATTGCTTGTAGGGCCTCTTCGTACTGCACATGAGCTGAGATACATGATGCGTGTAATATAATAAGTATGAAAGAAGGTGTCTAAAGCCATATTGTGCATCTTGATAGAGCCATCTTTCATCAAACGTTTGATCTTGATCAGCACAGATGAATCTATGCACGTTATAAAACAGTCACAGCTAGTTGTTACCTTCCATTATGAAACTACAGACGTTACTAAACAGTCACAGCTAGTTGTTAACTTCCATTATAAAACTACAGACTTTACTAAACAGTCACAGTTAGTTGTTACCTTCCATTATGAAATAATTTGGGGAATTAATCATCCAGAAGGTCAGGATTCCTGCATATCCCTTGAAGAATAACCTGAAATTAATTACATGTGATTATGATATTTATATTGTTACGGACTGTTGAAGAAGAAGGAAACTTAATAGACCGAGGCCCGGTGTTTGTAAAAAAATATTTATATTCATATTCCATACTTTTAATGCAGTGCCTAACAATCCTGATAAGATGTCAAGTATTATAAGTTCATTAAATTTCTCCCTACCTTGAGTATTCTTGAAATCAATATTGCTTTAGGAACTCCATACAGAAAAACGCACGACATACTATGCAATATTTCTTTACACAACATTCATCAACTGTGCTTGATTATTATGAAAGATATTAACGTTATATATTAACAGTATGGTACTGCACCAATGCCACTAAGTCTCCACACACACACACTCAATGCTAGTGATAATCTGCTAGGCCCACACTTGGCATATGTGTAGGATCTGAAATGAATTCTGATTTGAACTTTACAAACTTTTCTGTCTTTGCCATGTATCTGTTGACATAAGGGAACTCGATGATTGCGAAGTTGAATTAACTTCAGTATGTTATTTATTCCTTGATTTCTTCAGTACAAGTTTACAAGTCAAGTGTAACACATAATTCTACATATGCAAAGGGAAACATATTTGTGAAACAAGTCATATGGACCATGTTAGGGATATTAAGATTGCAGACTGTCCTATTCCGGACATCGTTCCACGTATCGGATGAGAAATAACTCCTTCAGATCTGGAAGAGTTCAGCACCTCCATGCGTGCTTACAAGACATGACATCTCCTTGTTACCTATTAGCATTTTGGGATTAGGAGTTTTATTTTCACTACTGTATTGATGGCAAACTGAAGTGCTTATCTGTTAGCTTTTGTATAATACAGAGAGTACGAGCCGATTTGATGTAAGGATGAAGAACTGAGATATCTAATCCACCTGGGACCACCGACAAAGTATAATGTTGTTCTGATCACTGAGCTAATGGGGGATGCACCTTAACTATAATATGTGAAGCTAACATATGGTTGTATTCGGTACCCACTGTGGACTTAAGGTCAGAATAACCCAATTGCATTAGGATTTCTGTATTCCCCTCAGAGATCCACTCATGGGGCTAAGTAGTTGCCTTACAGGCACATGCTGGGATTGTTTTAACTTATGACCGTGAATACCTCCATCCCAATCCTGAGCATTGCTCTAACAAGCACTTGATCTTTAGTGTATATTTATTAAATAATTAAAGATATGAGATAAAAGTAGGAGAATTAGCTAAAATCATACGAAGAAAGTAATTGTTAATTCTTAAGTCCACTTATTTTAACTTATCTTTCGTTCTGAAGAAACCCTCCTTCTTACCACATTTCTTATAGTTATTTCTCTTCTATCTCTTAATATCCCTATTTCTGCGGTGTCAGGGAGGAGGTGAAATGAATTTTGAACTTATATGTGACAGTGGTTTTTACAGCCGTTCGCCCTTTTGTTCAGCATATAAGAGTTGTTAATGGGGATTGGTATTATTAAAATATGATTAGGAGTCGGAAGGAAGCGGATATGGTCTGTTAAGTGTTCCCGTCCTAACGTTGACCTGGAGATGAAAATGGGGAACCATGAACAACCATTTCAAGTATTTTTGTTGGTAGGTATCTTGCCCAGTCATCTTCTGACAGTAATCACATGGCCTGGCACATTAAGCTCTGTAATGGTTGAAATTAGCTCAGCCTTTTTTCTGTTCTAAGGCAGTAACTATAAGGGGTGGATTCAATATATAAGTTTCAAACTTGCATTCATAAATTTCTGTATGTCAATTAATACCAAAGATGCCTGGAATCCCTTATTGAAAGCATTCTAAATGACGTGTGACTAAATATTAATAAGTTACTCCTATTTCTTCCCCGGCTTGTACCTACCTTGCAAACTATGTGCTACCGTTCACCAGTAGACTTATTACTAGCATTGTGTAGCAGTAACATACTCCACAATAAATTCCCTCTAGAGGCATATAATTTATGTACATACACTGAATTCCTTTTTATTTTGCTTTAATTGCAGTGTTTTGTGAGAAATGTGTTGTATGATATTGTATATGTAAGATGTCTGACCTTCATTCTCGAAAGATGGGATGGTACAAATATTGAGGATATAGTCGCTTTTTACTTAATGATAGGTGGATGTGTTACATCCTAACGCCTCCTAAAGCCTTCCAGTTAAAAAAGTAAAACTACATTCATTTGCCCTCAATCCTTAAAGTCATTACTTCCATTAAGGCAGTGAGTCAGCATTTTGTGTCGCACTGAGATTTACTTGTTATCTTGAGGAGATTGTGTATTATAAGTTTAAGAACTTTGGGAAGACATAACCTCTTCACTTCAACTCTGCTGTGATTTACAATTACATAGTTTGCTGTTTGTGTAAAAGTATTAGTGATGCCAAATAAATAAAATAATTAATCAATTCACTTTATTCCTAGGACATGAAAGAAGAAATCCAGGATGGGGAAAGTGCAGCAAGTGGAAATCATCCAAATGAGTAAGTGTACAACATATGAGGAAATATGTTATTTAACTTTCGTGTATGCAAAACTGAATGTTTTGGATACGAATAAGTTTTGTTTGCAACGTCAGATATATCTCGCATTTTACTGCTTGTCTCGTCAAAGTAGATACATTATTGGTATTAACTTAACTCTTCACTTGCCCTCGAATTATTGTTCGGAAATCTCTCTGTCTGGAAGTATTTGAGAGAAGATAGTTAGCCTGGTTGGTTCCTTAGTTTAGGGGCTGCGACAACGCGGTCATGTAGCTCCGCTTACTTAGGGTGTATGTAAAATCTGTCTGACAACCGGTGTTAATTGTGATGGTTGTATTTGTGAGTTTAGTCTGTTTTCAATTCAAGTAAGGACTGCAGACATTCATTTTTTTCAAGTAGTTAATACTTTTGCCGCCAAACGCCACTGTTAACGACCACTAGGTCAGATCTAGGTTACCAGATGCCACCGCAGTCGGCTCCTGGTGACGAACGTTGGAACCTAAGAGCATTAGTCAAGTGCTTAACCTATAATTTAGCTTTAGACAGGTGTAATTAGTGTAAGATTCTGTAACATGCCATAAATCTATGACATGGGACCGCCGTGTTTACTTCCCCTCCGAAGGAAGGCATATTGAGGGATTTTAACGCTCTTAAAATTTCCGACGGGTTTGAACTCGCGATCTTGGGCATAGACGCTCAGCATACTTCCAACTACGCCAGAAGTGTTTGAATTCGCCTTTACTATGTCAAACAATTCTTCTATTTGATCATAAATTTCTTCAATTTCTTCATCATCAGCATTTGTTTATCCTTCTAATAAAAAATTTGAAGCGTTAGTCTTCACACTCATTGTCGGAGAAACTTCCAATCTGTCAGCTTCTGCTTTCTTCAGTATAGAGACAATGGCATACTGTTCGATAACCCTTCACATACCTGTCAAAGATCCAAAGTAATAATAAGCAAAATAAACTGCCCAGATCTTCAGCCCCTATGCATCGTAGCAACTCAGCTATTGTTAGAAAATGAAAAGGTATGTGAGCGATGGAAGGAATACCTTGAAGATTTGTATGATGGACCAGATATTACTGACAATAGTATTTATATAGGAGATGAAGAACTAATTGAAGAAGATGATAAAGGTCCAACTATAACTAAAGCAGAGTTTTATGCAGCACTCACTAAACTGAATGGAAATAAAGCAACTGGTGTAGATAACATTCCTGCACAGCTCTTAAAATGTTTTGATGTAAGCATTAAGGAATGCCTGTTTCAAAACATTACTAAATGCTATGAGGACGGATTTGTACCTCCTGATTATATTAAAATTTGAACAATCACACTACCCAAGAAGGAAATGCTTGTGAATGTTCTAATTATAGAACTTTAGCCATTCTTTCACATGCATCAAAAATAGACTAAGCAAGAAAATTGAACAACATCTGGATAGTGATCAGTATGGATTTTGAACAAGGAAAGGGACTAGGGAGGCTATCCTTGCATTACGTCAGATTTTAGAAAGAAGGCTGGAAGTTAATCAAAAGACCTATATAGTATTCATTGATATAGAAAAAGCATTTGATAATGTCAATGGGAAAACCTTATTTCTCTTATTTGCCAAAGTCGGGATTGACTGGAAAGACAGGCGCCTTATTCTGAACTTATATAAAGATCAAACTACCGAAATAACAGTTGATGGCAATAAAAGAGAAGCAGAAATAAGAAGAGGTGTAGGGCACGGTTGTACTCTATCACCATTTCTTTTTAATATCTATATAGAAGCTGCAGTGAATACATTAAGAGAAAACAAAAGGATTAAGTTGTAATGGGTTACAGGTACATAGCATTCGCTTTGCAGATGATATTGCAATTTTAGCAAACTCTGCATGTTAAAAGTTTTTCAGAAATCCTTAGGAAAATTCGGGCTATGATTTAATTCTCGGAAGACATAATTAATGGTAGTTGATAGAAAGAAACAACCAATTTTAGCTAATATAATTTTAAGTGATAGTGCCATTGAACTAGTAACGGAATTTTGCTATTTTGGAAGTGTGATTAATTATGACAATAGATGTATCTCAGAAATTAAGAAAAGAATAGCGTTGGCGAAGAAAGCCTTTCAAAATATGAAGAATTTGCTGCTCAATGGCCTCCTCAACTTGAAGATAAGGAAGTCATTTCTTAAGACCTTTGTTTGGAGTGTGTTGACCTATGGTTGTGAAACATGCACACTTGGGAAAGGAGAAGAATCAAAACTTGAGGCAGCTGAAATGTGGGTTTGGAGACGAATGACCAGAACAAGCTGGATGGAATGAAAGACAAATGAGCCTGTTCTGAACCAAATTCAGGAGAATCGATGCCTGTTGAAAACCATCAGTAAAGGAATTAAAAATCCATGGGACACATACTTAGACATGACACTCTCCTCCAGGTAATTTTTTAAGGAAAAACTTTGGGGAAAAACCAAAGGAGACGACTAAGACAATCGTATCTCAAGAACATTGTCAAGGAGATGGAAGGTGACTCGTATGCCAATGTGAAGAGGACTGCTTAAGACAGTAAGAAATGGCTGCAACGACAAGGCTTTTAGCCTTTAGAAGCTGATGACGATGATGAAACAGATGGATTGGATGACAGCCGGGTTAGGTAAAACAAGTTCAGTAAACAAGAATCAGAGGAACAAGGGTAGTTGTATTAAGTATTAGACTGTTCTTGGTAGAATAAAGATCGAGATGAAAACGTTCTTGGCATATTTAGTACAAATAAAGTTGTGTATAATGGTGATTGGAAATATTGTTTGCCGGTTTGAAAAGTTTTGGAATACAATTCAGGATTCTGAGTGTGTCTACAACCAGCTGGTATTTATTAGATTCGATAGACATGAGAGAGAAACTGGAATTTGGAACGATAATAGGTAAGACTGCATTTTATCATTCGTACTTTTCAATCTATACATACGGCAAGTAACGAAGGAAATGCCAAATAAATTTGAAGGAGACTAGAGGACGAAGATTAAGTAATTTCGACTCGGTGACGTACTAACGACAATGTTATCTTGGCCTCTCACCAGAAAGTTTTATCATGTTTCTAAACGGTGTGTACGAGGTGTTGAGGAGAGTTTTCATAATAAAATCATTGTATTTGAAACAGAATAAACAGAATGCAGCAGAAAGATTTAAAATAAAAATATTAAAATTGATTGTCTGTTAAAACACTAAAAGACGTTGGTGAATCCAACTTGGGCGCAGAATGGACAAAGCAAATACGATATAAAGCTTGGGTTGACATATGTTTAAATTAAATATAGATCTAGGTATTAAAAAGTCATTTTTGAAGCCATTGCCTAGAGCTTGGCGCTATATGGATGCGATATTTGGATTGTTTTTGCTACATTATATATAGGAATAGAAATATTTGATTGTGGCGTTGTAGGGAAATAGTGGTGATTAAAAGATTAATTATAGTACTTAATGAAGGGTGTCAGGACAAGTGGGGGAGGGTAAATGAGTCTGACGAGTGGTTATGAAACCTTACAATTGTTATGGAAGGACGGGTCGAGGACAAGAACTCTAGGGGATAACCAATAATAGTTTATTTTGAACGAATTCCTTCAGATGTAGGGTGTGTAGGTTCTGCGGAGATAGAATGGTAATCTCAAGAATGAGTGACGTCACTCAACAAATACGCCGCCCGTGCGAAAGCTCACCCACTTTTGCACGCGCGTTTACGGATTTATTTAAGCAAATGCATCGATCAGTGCAAGAAGTGAAATCTCTTACACTATTTCATTACTTTTAGGATATTGTGCCAGGCTTTACAAACCTCTGAGATACTTATGTCAGATATTTGGAAACATAGAGTGTAACATCGAACAGTGTACAAGGTGTGTATTTGTTGACGTCTAAATAGGAGGTTGAGATATTGAATCGTTGGGGGGAAAATTGCTTATTTTATGTTCCCAGCTACAGTATGTGGTCAGACGGGAGTCACATTGTGGTGAGCCAAGAGTTTGATAAATGTTCGCTATATGGAGTGGTTAATGTTACCGAGTTACCACTTTCTGTATATTATAACAAGCCACTGTTATATATAGTATCTGATATTTTCTTGGACCTTAAGCTATTCACTCAACTCCACATAATTTATGTAGCCCTAAATAACCATTCATCCGCGATGTATTCAAGAGTGAAGCATAAAAGCCCATATGGTTTCGAAATCACATGATTTTCATATCCAAAATTCCCACCTTAATCCAAATGCCAGCATGGCTATTCTGTAGGGAATATAATATGGATTATTCTGTCACCTTTACGAGCACGCACTTCCTAAGTCAGATGGATTTCAGTTATCCAGATTATATTAAATAGTCATATCCCCAAACATCCATGTTGTTCAAGCGGCACAATGTGGTGTAAAATAAGTTGAACACGTGCACTGCTAGTATGAATTAGCACACAATTTCCGTAACCATTCAATAATTTAAATTATATAACTGATCAAGGACAAAGTTGACTTTCGGCAAACAGAATAAGTCTGGAAGTAATTTCCCATTTCCATGTATAATCAGAACTTTTGAACTAGATACGGATTTCATATTTATCAAGGAAACCTATGACTCCAAATACTCCGATGTGACGCACCATTTTGTTTGCATAGTATATAAGTATTTGAAAATATTCAGACTGTATGAAAAACATAGCATTGAATATTAAAACTGAGATCAGTTCCAGGTATTAGATAAGGACAGTATTCCTGGTAGTGATTTAATGAATGTTGGTCCAATTATCATTTTATAAGTTAGATCTCTGTATTTTGAAAGTATTATTCACCATTCTCCGATAATTCAACATAATTATGAGCGCACTGGATTGTATTAATACCAACAGTTTTAGGCTGGGATGTCCTGATACTTCGGATCCTGCTGTAAGGAAGATATACGCATTATGTAATACCAGAGTACAGAATACCAGCACTGTATCAGAAAGAAATATTACAAATCAAGAACATTTGTCGACCAAGCTGTTAACCCACACTGGGCAGAAGCGATACTCTTGTAGGACCTGCGAAGCCAAATTTAGTCTGAAAAGTAGTTTGAAGAGGCACATGCTAACCCATACCGGCGAAAAGCCCTTCTCATGTAGCATATGCGAAGCCAAATTTAGTCGGAAAGTTTATTGGAAGAGACATACGCTAATCCATACTGGCGAGAAACCCTTCTCATGCAGTACTTGCAAAGTAAAATTTAGAGTAAAAGGTCATTTGAAGACACACATGTTAACCCATACTGGAGAGAAACCCTTCTCGTGTAGCATATGCGAAGCCAAATTTGCCCTGATTGGCAATTTGAAGAGACACATGCTAACCCATTCTGGGGAGAAACCCTTCTTGTGCAGCATTTGCAAAGTAAAATTTAGAGAGAAAGGTATTTTGAGGAAACACATGGTAACCCATACTGGGGAGAAGCCCTTCTCGTGTAGTATATGCGAAGCCAAATTTGGTCAGATTGGCAATTTGAAGAGACACATGCTAACCCATTCTGGAGAGAAACCCTTCTCGTGCAGTATTTGCAAAGTAAAATTTAGAGAGAAAGGTAATTTGAGGAAACACATGGTAACCCATACTGGGGAGAAGCCCTTCTCGTGTAGTATATGTGAAGCCAAATTTAGTCAGATTGGCAATTTGAAGAAACACAAGTTAACCCATAGTCGTGAGAAGACAATGTAGAATATGCCAAACCAAATTTGTTGGGACATTTGAAAAAACACCTTACTTATACCTGTGTAGCAGATTTGATTAGAGTCATCTAATCCCTTTTGATGCCAAGCAATTAATAAGTGAATATGCTAAAATTACCAAGCTTAGTGATATTACAAGTGTTACAAATTATCTCCCACCTATATCATGAGATAGTGTGTTGGTGTTTTTCTAGCAGGTAAACAAACTATTCAGAAACTTAAGCTAAATAAATACAATTTCCTTCATTTGGGTATTATTAAAATCTGTAAAAATAATCCCGTGAGAAAGAAAATAATTCTTCATATAAATTGGAGTTTTTAGTATAAATATGACAGCCTATACAATCTAAATAGTATCTTTTGAGAAAGAGATGAACCCGCGCAACGAATAAGGGACTCCGCGCGATATTTGTAGTTTTGTGTAGAGTACGCTTTTGTTGTTTGAAAGCGCTATTAAGTGAATTTCGTCAAAATTTTATACGAGTGATCACGAATATCATATAAACATTGTAGTTTACTCGTGTGATGCTTCAGTGACAACTGAACATAGATCTAGGCATATTTTTGTCTATAAAATAGGAAGAAGGACCCCCGTAACAGGTTTTGTTGTCTCGGAGCCCACTCGTTATTAGCATGCATTTCTTATGACAGGAGTCCTTGCTCCATTGAACGGATGGTAATAGCTATATTAATACACACACTGATCTTTGTTGTTTGTTGTTGTAGTTGTTGATTCTTATAAAGGCTTTGCGGTCATGTAGCCACGTGTATTTGGGTGTGTCACTGTGATGTTAGCACTAGTATGTGTATCTGTTACTGAGGTACGAATTGGGTAGGAAGCGGCCGTGGCCTTAAGTTAGGTACCATCCTAGCAATTACCTGGAGTAGAAGTGGGAAGTCACGGAAAACCACGTCCAGGATGACTGGGATGGGAATTGACCTCGTCTCTTCTCAATTCTTCCTCAAGATATTGAGTGTACTCCGTATCAGCCTTCTGACCAGAATTAAATTTCATGACAGGGCCGGGAATCGAACTGTGACCTCCAGGGAGACAGCCAAGAATGCTTTCCACTACGGAATGCGGCGAACAAAACACTGCTTGGATGAATCCTGAGTTTAGGTGCTGCAACAACGCGGTCATGTTGCCCCGTGTACTTTGGGTGTGTGTGGAAACTGTCTGACAACCGGTGTTAATTCTGATGGCTCTATTAGTGTGTGTAATCTGTTATAATTTAAGTAAGGACTGCAGACGATCAATTTCAGGTGGTTCCCACTTTTTGCTACCAAATGCTACCGTCAACGACACCTAGCCTTAATATTGGCAATTAGATGCCACTGCAACTGGCACCCGGCTACGAACGTTGGAACTACAGAGCGTTAATCAAAACTAACCTACAAATTTGAAATCACACAATTGTAGTTAGTGGAAGGTTTTAACATGCCATAAATCTATGACATGAGACCGCCGGATTTAATTCCCCTCCAAATGAAGGCGTAGTGAGGGAAATTTAACGCTCTTAAAAAATCCGACGACGTCGGCCGGGTTTGAAACCACGATCTTGGGCATAGAAGCTCAGCATGCTACCGAGGGGTGCGGAGGGGACGCTCAAGTTACTCTTGGGGAACAACTAAAATGTAGTTCTCTTTCTTTTCCAGACCTATTGTAACAATCCTAGAGTGGTTTTTGTCTACTGGGTGGGAAGAAACACAATCATATTACTGACATGATTTAGGAATAGTGAACATTGACAAAGATAATTTGGAAAGAGTGAGTCATTTGGGCATCAGATAATGAGCTAGGTGGGATTTCAAAGGGTTACCACATTCAAATGAAGTCTCCCTTATAAGCGTGGCGATAATGAAACCTATGACAACACCGAATGATGTGAAAAGATACATCTTGCAGAGGGTCTCATTCACACTTGTACACACAGAACGTTAGTGGGCTGCAAACACAGACTTGGGTCTCATTCACACTTCTACACACAGAACGTTACTGGGCTGCAAACAAAGACTTGAGTCCCATTCACACTAATACACAGAACGCTAGTGGGCTGCAAACACAGAATTGGGTCTCATTCACACTTCTACATACAGAACGTCAGTGGGCTGCAAACACAGACTTGGGTCTCTTTCACATTTCTACACACAGAACGTTACTGGGCTGCAAACAAAGACTTGGGTCTCATTCACACTTCTACACACAGAACGTTACTGGGCTGTAAACAGTGACTTGGGTCTCATTCACACTTCTACACACAGAACGTAAGTGGGCTGCAAACACAGATTTGGGTCTCATTCACACTTCTACACACACAACGTAAGTGGGCTGCAAACACAGACTTGGGTCTCATTCGCACTTCTACACACAGGACGTTAGTGGGCTTCAAACACAGACTTGGGTCTCATTCACACTTCTGAACACAGAACGTTACTGGGCTGCAAACACAGACTTCGTTCTTATTCACACTTGTACACACAGAACGTTACTGGGCTGCAAACACAGACTTGGGTCTCATTCACACTTATACACACAGAACGTTACTGGGCTGCAAACACTCTCTTGAGTCTTATTCACACTTCTACACACAGAACGTTAGTGGGCTGCAAACACAGACTTGGGACTCATTCACACTACTTCACACAGAACGTTAGTGGGCTGAAAGCACAGACTTGGGTCTCTTTCACACTTCTACACGCAGAACGTTAGTGGGCTGCAAACACTGACTTGGGTCTCATTCACACTTCTACACACAGAACGTTAGTGGGCTTTAAACACAGACTTGGGTCTCATTCACACTTCTACACACAGAACGTTATTGGGCTGCAAACACAGACTTGGGTCTCATTCGTACTTCTACACGCAGAACGTTACTGGGCTGCAAACACTGTCCTGAGTCTTATTCGCACTTCTACACACAGAACGTTAGTGGGCTGCAAACACAGACTTGGGTCTCATTCACACTACTTCACACAGAACGTTAATGGGCTGCAAACACATACTTGGGTCTCATTCACACTTCTACACACAGAACGTTAATGGGCTGCAAACACAGACTTGGGTCTCATTCCCACTTCTACACACAGAACGTTACTGGGCTGAAAATACACACTTGGGTCTCATTCACACTTCTACACACAGAACGTTACTGGGCTGCAAATACACACTTGGGTCTCATTCACACTTCTACACACAGAACGTTACTGGGCTGTAAACACTGACTTGGGTCCCATTCACACTTCTACACACAGAACGTTAGTGGACTGCAAACACAGACTGGGGTCTCATTCACACTACTTCACACAGAACGTTAATGGGCTGCAAACACAGACTTGGGTCTCATTCACACTACTTCACACAGAACGTTAATGGGCTGCAAACACAGACTGGGGTCTCATTCACACTGCTACACACAGAACGTCAATGGGCTGCAAACACAGACTTGGGTCTCATTCACACTTCTACACACAGAACCTAAGTGGGCTGCAAACACAGACTTGGGTCTCATTCACACTTCTACACACAGAACGTTAGTGGGCTGCAAACACTGACTAGGGTCTCATTCACACTTCTACACACAGAACGTTAGTGGGCTGCAAACACAGACGTGGGTCTCATTCACACTTCTACACCCAGAAAGTTAGTGGGATACAAACACAGACTTGTATCTCATCCACATTTCCACACACAGAACGTTAGTGGGCTGCAAACATAGACTTGGTTCTCAATCACACATCTACACACAGAAGGTTAGTGGGCTGCAAACACAGACTTGGGTCTCATCCACACTTCTACACACAGAACGTTAGTGGGCTGCAAACACAGACTTGCGCCTCATTTGCACTTCTACACACAGAACGTTAGTGGCCTGCAATCATAGACTTGGGTCTCATTCACACTTCTACACACAGAACCTTAGTGGGCTGCAATCACACACTTGGGTCTCATTCACACTTCTACAAACAGAACGTTAGTGGGCTGCAAACGCAGACTTGGGTCTCATTCACACGACTACACCCAGACCGTTAGTGGGCTGCAAGCACTGACTTGGGTCTCATTCACACTTCTACTCACAGAACGTTAGTGGGCTGCAAACACAGACTTGGGTCTCATTCACACTTCTACACACAGAACGTTACTGGGCTGCAAACACAGACTTGGGTCGCATTCACACTTCTACACACAGAACGTTACTGAGCTGCAAACACTGTCATGAGTCTTATTCACACTTCTACACACAGAACGATAGTGGTCTTCAAACACAGAGTTGGGTCTCATTCACACTACTTCACACAGAACGTTAATGGGCTGCAAACACAGACTTGGGTCTCATTCACACTTCTACACACAGAACGTAAATGGGCTTCAAACACAGACTTGGGTCTCATTCCCACTTCTACACCCAGAACGTTACTGGGCTGCAAATACACACTTGGGTCTCATTCACACTACTTCACACAGAACGTTAATGGGTTGCAAACACAGACTTGGGTCTTATTCACACTTCTACACACAGAACGATAGTGGTCTTCAAACACAGACTTGGGTCTCATTCACACTACTTCACACAGAACGTTAATGGGCTGCAAACACAGACTTGAGTCTCATTCACACTTCTACACACAGAACGTTGGTGGGCTGCGAACACTGACTTGGGTCTCATTCACACTTCTACACACAGAACGTTAGTGCGCTGCAAACACAGACTTGGGTCTCATTCGCACTTCTACACACAGAACGATAGTGGCCTGCAATCATAGACTTGGGTCTCATTCACACTTCTACACACAGAACGTTAGTGGGCTGCAATCACACACTTTGGTCTCATTCACACTTCTACAAACAGAACGTTAGTGGGCTGCAAACGCAGACTTGCGTCTCATTCACACGACTACACACAGACCGTTAGTGGGCTGCAAGCACTGACTTGGGTCTCATTCACACTTCTACACACAGAACGTTACTGGGCTGCAAACACAGACTTGGGTCTCATTCACACTTCTACACACAGAACGTTACTGGGCTGCAAACACAGACTTGGGTCGCATTCACACTTCTACACACAGAACGTTACTGAGCCGCAAACACTGTCTTGAGTCTTATTCACACTTCTACACACAGAACGATAGTGGTCTTCAAACACAGACCTGGGTCTCATTCACACTACTTGACACAGAACGTTAATGGGTTGCAAACACAGACTTGGGTCTTATTCACACTTCTACACACAGAACGTTAATGGGCTGCAAACACAGACTTGGGTCTCACTCACACTTCCACACACAGAACGTTCGTTGGCTGCAAACACTGATTAGGGTCTCATTCACACATCTACGCACAGAACGTGAGTGGGCTGCAAACACAGACTTGGGTCTCATTCACACATCTACACACAGAACGTTAGTGGGCTGCAAACACACACACTTGGGTCTCATTCACACTTCTACACTCTGAACGTAAGTGGGCTGCAAACACAGACTTGTGTCTCATTCACACTTCTACACCCAGAACGTTAGTGGGCTGCAAACACAGACTTGGGTCTCATTCACAATTCTACACTCTGAACGTTAGTGGGCTGCAAACACAGACTTCTTTCTCATTCACACTTCTCAACCCAGAACGTTAGTGGGATGCAAACACAGACTTGTGTCTCATCCACATTTCTACACGCAGAACGTTAGTGCGCTGCAAACATAGAATTGGTTCTCATTCACACTTCTACACACAGAACGTTAGTGGGCTGCAAATACAGACTTGGGTCTCATTCATAGTTCTACACACAGAACGTTAGTGGGCTGCAAACACAGACTTCGATCTCATTCACACTTTTACACACAGAACGTTACTGGGCTGCAAACACAGACTTGGGACTCATTACACTTCTACACACAGAACGTTAGTGGGCTGCAAACACAGACCTGGGTCTCATTCACACTTCTACACACAGAACGTTATTGGGCTGCAAATACAGACTTGGATCTCATGCACACTTCTACTCACAGGACGTTATTGGGCTGCAAACACAGACTTGGGTCTCATTCACACTTCTACACACAGAACGTTACTGGGCTGCAAACACAGATTCGGGTCTTATTTACACTTGTACACACAGAACGTTAGTGGGCTGCAAACACAGACTTGGGCCTCATTACACTTCTACACGCAGAACGTTACTGGGCTGCAAACACAGACTTGTGTCTCATTCTCACTTCTACAGACAGAACGTTAGTGGGCTGCAAACACAGACTTCGGTCTCATTCATACTTATACACACAGAACGTTACTGGGCTGCAAACACTGTCTTGAGTCGTATTCACACTTCTACACACAGAACGTTAGTGGGCTGCAAACACAGACTTGGGTCTCATTCACACTTCTACACACAGAACGTTACTGGGCTGCAAACAAAGACTTGAGTCCCATTCACACTAATACACAGAACGCTAGTGGGCTGCAAACACAGAATTGGGTCTCATTCACACTTCTACATACAGAACGTCAGTGGGCTGCAAACACAGACTTGGGTCTCATTCCCACTTCTACACACAGAACGTTACTGGGCTGAAAATACACACTTGGGTCTCATTCACACTTCTACACACAGAACGTTACTGGGCTGCAAATACACACTTGGGTCTCATTCACACTTCTACACACAGAACGTTACTGGGCTGTAAACACTGACTTGGGTCCCATTCACACTTCTACACACAGAACGTTAGTGGACTGCAAACACAGACTGGGGTCTCATTCACACTACTTCACACAGAACGTTAATGGGCTGCAAACACAGACTTGGGTCTCATTCACACTACTTCACACAGAACGTTAATGGGCTGCAAACACAGACTGGGGTCTCATTCACACTGCTACACACAGAACGTCAATGGGCTGCAAACACAGACTTGGGTCTCATTCACACTTCTACACACAGAACCTAAGTGGGCTGCAAACACAGACTTGGGTCTCATTCACACTTCTACACACAGAACGTTAGTGGGCTGCAAACACTGACTAGGGTCTCATTCACACTTCTACACACAGAACGTTAGTGGGCTGCAAACACAGACGTGGGTCTCATTCACACTTCTACACCCAGAAAGTTAGTGGGATACAAACACAGACTTGTATCTCATCCACATTTCCACACACAGAACGTTAGTGGGCTGCAAACATAGACTTGGTTCTCAATCACACATCTACACACAGAAGGTTAGTGGGCTGCAAACACAGACTTGGGTCTCATCCACACTTCTACACACAGAACGTTAGTGGGCTGCAAACACAGACTTGCGCCTCATTTGCACTTCTACACACAGAACGTTAGTGGCCTGCAATCATAGACTTGGGTCTCATTCACACTTCTACACACAGAACCTTAGTGGGCTGCAATCACACACTTGGGTCTCATTCACACTTCTACAAACAGAACGTTAGTGGGCTGCAAACGCAGACTTGGGTCTCATTCACACGACTACACCCAGACCGTTAGTGGGCTGCAAGCACTGACTTGGGTCTCATTCACACTTCTACTCACAGAACGTTAGTGGGCTGCAAACACAGACTTGGGTCTCATTCACACTTCTACACACAGAACGTTACTGGGCTGCAAACACAGACTTGGGTCGCATTCACACTTCTACACACAGAACGTTACTGAGCTGCAAACACTGTCATGAGTCTTATTCACACTTCTACACACAGAACGATAGTGGTCTTCAAACACAGAGTTGGGTCTCATTCACACTACTTCACACAGAACGTTAATGGGCTGCAAACACAGACTTGGGTCTCATTCACACTTCTACACACAGAACGTAAATGGGCTTCAAACACAGACTTGGGTCTCATTCCCACTTCTACACCCAGAACGTTACTGGGCTGCAAATACACACTTGGGTCTCATTCACACTACTTCACACAGAACGTTAATGGGTTGCAAACACAGACTTGGGTCTTATTCACACTTCTACACACAGAACGATAGTGGTCTTCAAACACAGACTTGGGTCTCATTCACACTACTTCACACAGAACGTTAATGGGCTGCAAACACAGACTTGAGTCTCATTCACACTTCTACACACAGAACGTTGGTGGGCTGCGAACACTGACTTGGGTCTCATTCACACTTCTACACACAGAACGTTAGTGCGCTGCAAACACAGACTTGGGTCTCATTCGCACTTCTACACACAGAACGATAGTGGCCTGCAATCATAGACTTGGGTCTCATTCACACTTCTACACACAGAACGTTAGTGGGCTGCAATCACACACTTTGGTCTCATTCACACTTCTACAAACAGAACGTTAGTGGGCTGCAAACGCAGACTTGCGTCTCATTCACACGACTACACACAGACCGTTAGTGGGCTGCAAGCACTGACTTGGGTCTCATTCACACTTCTACACACAGAACGTTACTGGGCTGCAAACACAGACTTGGGTCTCATTCACACTTCTACACACAGAACGTTACTGGGCTGCAAACACAGACTTGGGTCGCATTCACACTTCTACACACAGAACGTTACTGAGCCGCAAACACTGTCTTGAGTCTTATTCACACTTCTACACACAGAACGATAGTGGTCTTCAAACACAGACCTGGGTCTCATTCACACTACTTGACACAGAACGTTAATGGGTTGCAAACACAGACTTGGGTCTTATTCACACTTCTACACACAGAACGTTAATGGGCTGCAAACACAGACTTGGGTCTCACTCACACTTCCACACACAGAACGTTCGTTGGCTGCAAACACTGATTAGGGTCTCATTCACACATCTACGCACAGAACGTGAGTGGGCTGCAAACACAGACTTGGGTCTCATTCACACATCTACACACAGAACGTTAGTGGGCTGCAAACACACACACTTGGGTCTCATTCACACTTCTACACTCTGAACGTAAGTGGGCTGCAAACACAGACTTGTGTCTCATTCACACTTCTACACCCAGAACGTTAGTGGGCTGCAAACACAGACTTGGGTCTCATTCACAATTCTACACTCTGAACGTTAGTGGGCTGCAAACACAGACTTCTTTCTCATTCACACTTCTCAACCCAGAACGTTAGTGGGATGCAAACACAGACTTGTGTCTCATCCACATTTCTACACGCAGAACGTTAGTGCGCTGCAAACATAGAATTGGTTCTCATTCACACTTCTACACACAGAACGTTAGTGGGCTGCAAATACAGACTTGGGTCTCATTCATAGTTCTACACACAGAACGTTAGTGGGCTGCAAACACAGACTTCGATCTCATTCACACTTTTACACACAGAACGTTACTGGGCTGCAAACACAGACTTGGGACTCATTACACTTCTACACACAGAACGTTAGTGGGCTGCAAACACAGACCTGGGTCTCATTCACACTTCTACACACAGAACGTTATTGGGCTGCAAATACAGACTTGGATCTCATGCACACTTCTACTCACAGGACGTTATTGGGCTGCAAACACAGACTTGGGTCTCATTCACACTTCTACACACAGAACGTTACTGGGCTGCAAACACAGATTCGGGTCTTATTTACACTTGTACACACAGAACGTTAGTGGGCTGCAAACACAGACTTGGGCCTCATTACACTTCTACACGCAGAACGTTACTGGGCTGCAAACACAGACTTGTGTCTCATTCTCACTTCTACAGACAGAACGTTAGTGGGCTGCAAACACAGACTTCGGTCTCATTCATACTTATACACACAGAACGTTACTGGGCTGCAAACACTGTCTTGAGTCGTATTCACACTTCTACACACAGAACGTTAGTGGGCTGCAAACACAGACTTGGGTCTCATTCACACTTCTACACACAGAACGTTACTGGGCTGCAAACAAAGACTTGAGTCCCATTCACACTAATACACAGAACGCTAGTGGGCTGCAAACACAGAATTGGGTCTCATTCACACTTCTACATACAGAACGTCAGTGGGCTGCAAACACAGACTTGGGTCTCATTCACACTTCTACACACAGAACGTTACTGGGCTGCAAACAAAGACTTGGGTCTCATTCACACTTCTACACACAGAACGTAACTGGGCTGTAAACAGTGACTTGGGTCTCATTCACACTTCTACACACAGAACGTAAGTGGGCTGCAAACACAGATTTGGGTCTCATTCACACTTCTACACACACAACGTAAGTGGGCTGCAAACACAGACTTGGGTCTCATTCGCACTTCTACACACAGGACGTTAGTGGGCTTCAAACACAGACTTGGGTCTCATTCACACTTCTGAACACAGAACGTTACTGGGCTGCAAACACAGACTTCGTTCTTATTCACACTTGTACACACAGAACGTTACTGGGCTGCAAACACAGACTTGGGTCTCATTCACACTTATACACACAGAACGTTACTGGGCTGCAAAAACTCTCTTGAGTCTTATTCACACTTCTACACACAGAACGTTAGTGGGCTGCAAACACAGACTTGGGACTCATTCACACTACTTCACACAGAACGTTAGTGGGCTGAAAGCACAGACTTGGGTCTCTTTCACACTTCTACACGCAGAACGTTAGTGGGCTGCAAACACTGACTTGGGTCTCATTCACACTTCTACACACAGAACGTTAGTGGGCTTTAAACACAGACTTGGGTCTCATTCACACTTCTACACACAGAACGTTATTGGGCTGCAAACACAGACTTGGGTCTCATTCGTACTTCTACACGCAGAACGTTACTGGGCTGCAAACACTGTCCTGAGTCTTATTCGCACTTCTACACACAGAACGTTAGTGGGCTGCAAACACAGACTTGGGTCTCATTCACACTACTTCACACAGAACGTTAATGGGCTGCAAACACATACTTGGGTCTCATTCACACTTCTACACACAGAACGTTAATGGGCTGCAAACACAGACTTGGGTCTCATTCCCACTTCTACACACAGAACGTTACTGGGCTGAAAATACACACTTGGGTCTCATTCACACTTCTACACACAGAACGTTACTGGGCTGCAAATACACACTTGGGTCTCATTCACACTTCTACACACAGAACGTTACTGGGCTGTAAACACTGACTTGGGTCCCATTCACACTTCTACACACAGAACGTTAGTGGACTGCAAACACAGACTGGGGTCTCATTCACACTACTTCACACAGAACGTTAATGGGCTGCAAACACAGACTTGGGTCTCATTCACACTACTTCACACAGAACGTTAATGGGCTGCAAACACAGACTGGGGTCTCATTCACACTGCTACACACAGAACGTCAATGGGCTGCAAACACAGACTTGGGTCTCATTCACACTTCTACACACAGAACCTAAGTGGGCTGCAAACACAGACTTGGGTCTCATTCACACTTCTACACACAGAACGTTAGTGGGCTGCAAACACTGACTAGGGTCTCATTCACACTTCTACACACAGAACGTTAGTGGGCTGCAAACACAGACGTGGGTCTCATTCACACTTCTACACCCAGAAAGTTAGTGGGATACAAACACAGACTTGTATCTCATCCACATTTCCACACACAGAACGTTAGTGGGCTGCAAACATAGACTTGGTTCTCAATCACACATCTACACACAGAAGGTTAGTGGGCTGCAAACACAGACTTGGGTCTCATCCACACTTCTACACACAGAACGTTAGTGGGCTGCAAACACAGACTTGCGCCTCATTTGCACTTCTACACACAGAACGTTAGTGGCCTGCAATCATAGACTTGGGTCTCATTCACACTTCTACACACAGAACCTTAGTGGGTTGCAATCACACACTTGGGTCTCATTCACACTTCTACAAACAGAACGTTAGTGGGCTGCAAACGCAGACTTGGGTCTCATTCACACGACTACACCCAGACCGTTAGTGGGCTGCAAGCACTGACTTGGGTCTCATTCACACTTCTACTCACAGAACGTTAGTGGGCTGCAAACACAGACTTGGGTCTCATTCACACTTCTACACACAGAACGTTACTGGGCTGCAAACACAGACTTGGGTCGCATTCACACTTCTACACACAGAACGTTACTGAGCTGCAAACACTGTCATGAGTCTTATTCACACTTCTACACACAGAACGATAGTGGTCTTCAAACACAGAGTTGGGTCTCATTCACACTACTTCACACAGAACGTTAATGGGCTGCAAACACAGACTCGGGTCTCATTCACACTTCTACACACAGAACGTAAATGGGCTGCAAACACAGACTTGGGTCTCATTCCCACTTCTACACCCAGAACGTTACTGGGCTGCAAATACACACTTGGGTCTCATTCACACTACTTCACACAGAACGTTAATGGGTTGCAAACACAGACTTGGGTCTTATTCACACTTCTACACACAGAACGATAGTGGTCTTCAAACACAGACTTGGGTCTCATTCACACTACTTCACACAGAACGTTAATGGGCTGCAAACACAGACTTGAGTCTCATTCACACTTCTACACACAGAACGTTGGTGGGCTGCGAACACTGACTTGGGTCTCATTCACACTTCTACACACAGAACGTTAGTGCGCTGCAAACACAGACTTGGGTCTCATTCGCACTTCTACACACAGAACGATAGTGGCCTGCAATCATAGACTTGGGTCTCATTCACACTTCTACACACAGAACGTTAGTGGGCTGCAATCACACACTTTGGTCTCATTCACACTTCTACAAACAGAACGTTAGTGGGCTGCAAACGCAGACTTGCGTCTCATTCACACGATTACACACAGACCGTTAGTGGGCTGCAAGCACTGACTTGGGTCTCATTCACACTTCTACACACAGAACGTTACTGGGCTGCAAACACAGACTTGGGTCTCATTCACACTTCTACACACAGAACGTTACTGGGCTGCAAACACAGACTTGGGTCTCATTCACACTACTTCACACAGAACGTTAATGGGCTGCAAACACATACTTGGGTCTCATTCACACTTCTACACACAGAACGTTAATGGGCTGCAAACACAGACTTGGGTCTCATTCCCACTTCTACACACAGAACGTTACTGGGCTGAAAATACACACTTGGGTCTCATTCACACTTCTACACACAGAACGTTACTGGGCTGCAAATACACACTTGGGTCTCATTCACACTTCTACACACAGAACGTTACTGGGCTGTAAACACTGACTTGGGTCCCATTCACACTTCTACACACAGAACGTTAGTGGACTGCAAACACAGACTGGGGTCTCATTCACACTACTTCACACAGAACGTTAATGGGCTGCAAACACAGACTTGGGTCTCATTCACACTACTTCACACAGAACGTTAATGGGCTGCAAACACAGACTGGGGTCTCATTCACACTGCTACACACAGAACGTCAATGGGCTGCAAACACAGACTTGGGTCTCATTCACACTTCTACACACAGAACCTAAGTGGGCTGCAAACACAGACTTGGGTCTCATTCACACTTCTACACACAGAACGTTAGTGGGCTGCAAACACTGACTAGGGTCTCATTCACACTTCTACACACAGAACGTTAGTGGGCTGCAAACACAGACGTGGGTCTCATTCACACTTCTACACCCAGAAAGTTAATGGGATACAAACACAGACTTGTATCTCATCCACATTTCCACACACAGAACGTTAGTGGGCTGCAAACATAGACTTGGTTCTCAATCACACATCTACACACAGAAGGTTAGTGGGCTGCAAACACAGACTTGGGTCTCATCCACACTTCTACACACAGAACGTTAGTGGGCTGCAAACACAGACTTGCGCCTCATTTGCACTTCTACACACAGAACGTTAGTGGCCTGCAATCATAGACTTGGGTCTCATTCACACTTCTACACACAGAACCTTAGTGGGTTGCAATCACACACTTGGGTCTCATTCACACTTCTACAAACAGAACGTTAGTGGGCTGCAAACGCAGACTTGGGTCTCATTCACACGACTACACCCAGACCGTTAGTGGGCTGCAAGCACTGACTTGGGTCTCATTCACACTTCTACTCACAGAACGTTAGTGGGCTGCAAACACAGACTTGGGTCTCATTCACACTTCTACACACAGAACGTTACTGGGCTGCAAACACAGACTTGGGTCGCATTCACACTTCTACACACAGAACGTTACTGAGCTGCAAACACTGTCATGAGTCTTATTCACACTTCTACACACAGAACGATAGTGGTCTTCAAACACAGAGTTGGGTCTCATTCACACTACTTCACACAGAACGTTAATGGGCTGCAAACACAGACTCGGGTCTCATTCACACTTCTACACACAGAACGTAAATGGGCTGCAAACACAGACTTGGGTCTCATTCCCACTTCTACACCCAGAACGTTACTGGGCTGCAAATACACACTTGGGTCTCATTCACACTACTTCACACAGAACGTTAATGGGTTGCAAACACAGACTTGGGTCTTATTCACACTTCTACACACAGAACGATAGTGGTCTTCAAACACAGACTTGGGTCTCATTCACACTACTTCACACAGAACGTTAATGGGCTGCAAACACAGACTTGAGTCTCATTCACACTTCTACACACAGAACGTTGGTGGGCTGCGAACACTGACTTGGGTCTCATTCACACTTCTACACACAGAACGTTAGTGCGCTGCAAACACAGACTTGGGTCTCATTCGCACTTCTACACACAGAACGATAGTGGCCTGCAATCATAGACTTGGGTCTCATTCACACTTCTACACACAGAACGTTAGTGGGCTGCAATCACACACTTTGGTCTCATTCACACTTCTACAAACAGAACGTTAGTGGGCTGCAAACGCAGACTTGCGTCTCATTCACACGATTACACACAGACCGTTAGTGGGCTGCAAGCACTGACTTGGGTCTCATTCACACTTCTACACACAGAACGTTACTGGGCTGCAAACACAGACTTGGGTCTCATTCACACTTCTACACACAGAACGTTACTGGGCTGCAAACACAGACTTGGGTCGCATTCACACTTCTACACACAGAACGTTACTGAGCCGCAAACACTGTCTTGAGTCTTATTCACACTTCTACACACAGAACGATAGTGGTCTTCAAACACAGACTTGGGTCTCATTCACACTACTTGACACAGAACGTTAATGGGTTGCAAACACAGACTTGGGTCTTATTCACACTTCTACACACAGAACGTTAATGGGCTGCAAACACAGACTTGGGTCTCACTCACACTTCCACACACAGAACGTTCGTTGGCTGCAAACACTGATTAGGGTCTCATTCACACATCTACGCACAGAACGTGAGTGGGCTGCAAACACAGACTTGGGTCTCATTCACACATCTACACACAGAACGTTAGTGGGCTGCAAACACACACACTTGGGTCTCTTTCACACTTCTACACTCTGAACGTAAGTGGGCTGCAAACACAGACTTGTGTCTCATTCACACTTCTACACCCAGAACGTTAGTGGGCTGCAAACACAGACTTGGGTCTCATTCACAATTCTACACTCTGAACGTTAGTGGGCTGCAAACACAGACTTCTTTCTCATTCACACTTCTCAACCCAGAACGTTAGTGGGATGCAAACACAGACTTGTGTCTCATCCACATTTCTACACGCAGAACGTTAGTGCGCTGCAAACATAGAATTGGTTCTCATTCACACTTCTACACACAGAACGTTAGTGGGCTGCAAATACAGACTTGGGCCTCATTCATAGTTCTACACACAGAACGTTAGTGGGCTGCAAACACAGACTTCGATCTCATTCACACTTTTACACACAGAACGTTACTGGGCTGCAAACACAGACTTGGGACTCATTACACTTCTACACACAGAACGTTACTGGGCTGCAAACACAGACCTGGGTCTCATTCACACTTCTACACACAGAACGTTACTGGGCTGCAAACACAGATTCGGGTCTTATTTACACTTGTACACACAGAACGTTAGTGGGCTGCAAACACAGACTTGGGCCTCATTACACTTCTACACGCAGAACGTTACTGGGCTGCAAACACAGACTTGTGTCTCATTCTCACTTCTACAGACAGAACGTTAGTGGGCTGCAAACACAGACTTGGGTCTCATTACACTTCTACACACAGAACGTTAGTGGGCTGCAAACACAGACTTCAGGCTCATTCACACTTCTACACACAGAACGTAAGTGGGCTGCAAACACAGACTTGGGTCTCATGCACACTTCTACACACAGGACGTTAGTGGGCTTCAAACACAGACTTGGGTCTCATTCACACTTCTACACACAGAACGTTACTGGGCTGCAAACACAGACTTCGTTCTTATTCACACTTGTACACACAGAACGTTACTGGGCTGCAAACACAGACTTGGGTCTCATTCACACTTATACACACAGAACGTTACTGGGCTGCAAACACTGTCTTGAGTCGTATTCACACTTCTACACACAGAACGTTAGTGGGCTGCAAACACAGACTTGGGACTTATTCACACTACTTCACACAGAACGTTAGTGGGCTGCAAACACAGACTTCGGTCTCATTCATACTTCTACACACAGAACGTTAGTGGGCTGCAAACACAGACTTGGGTCTCATGCACACTTCTGCACACAGGACGTTAGTGGGCTTCAAACACAGACTTGGGTCTCATTCACACTTCTACACACAGAAAGCTACTGGGCTGCAAACACAGACTTGGTTCTTATTCACACTTGTACACACAGAACGTTACTGGGCTGCAAACACAGACTTGGGTCTTATTCACACTTTTACACACAGAACGTTACTGGGCTGCAAACACTGTCTTGAGTCTTATTCACACTTCTACACACAGAACGTTAGTGGGCTGCAAACACAGACTTGGGACTCATTCACACTACTTCACACAGAACGTTAATGGGCTGCAAACACAGACTTGGGTCTCATTCACACTTCTACACACAGAACGTTAGAGGGCTTCAAACACAGACTTGGGTCTCATTCACACTTCTACACACAGAACGTTACTGGGCTGCAAACATCGACTTGGGTCTCATTCACACGTCTACGCACAGAACATTAGTGGGCTGCAAACACAGACTTCGATCTCATTCACACTTCTACACACAGAACGTTACTGGGCTGCATACACTGTCTTCAGTCTTTTTCACACTTTTACACACAGAACGTTAGTGGGTTGCATACACAGACTTGGGTCTCATTCACAATTCTTCACACAGAACATTACTGGGCTGCAAACATAGACTTGGTTCTCAATCACACTTCTTCACACAGAACGTTAGTGGGCTGCAAACACAGTCTTGGATCTCATTCACACTTCTACACACAGAACGTTAGTGGGCTGCAAACACAGACTTGGGTCTCATTCACACTTATACACCCAGAACTTTAGTGGGCTGGAAACACAGACTTGGGTCTCATTCACACGCCTACACACAGAACGTTACTGGGCTGCAAACACAGACTTGGGTCTTATTCACACTTGTACACACAGAACGTTAGTGGGCTGCAAACACAGACTTTGGTCTCCTTACACTTCTACACACAGAACGTTACTGGGCTGCAAACAAAGACTTGGGTCTCATTCTCACTTCAACACACAGAACGTTAGTGGGCTGCAAACACAGACTTGGGTCTCATTACACTTCTACAGACAGAACGTTAGTGGGCTGCAAACACAGACTTGGGTCTCATTCACATTTCTACACACAGAACGTATGTTGGCTGCAAACACAGACTCGGGTCTCATGCACACTCCTACACACAGGACGTTAGTGGGCTTCAAACACAGACTTGGGTCTCATTCACACTTCTACACACAGAACGTAACTGGGCTGCAAACACAGACTTGGTTCTTATTCACACTTGTACACACAGAACGTAACTGGGCTGCAAACACAGACTTGGGTCTCATTCACACTTCTACACACAGAACGTAACTGGGCTGCAAACACTGACTTGGGTCTTATTCACACTTCTACACACAGAACGTTACTGGGCTGCAAACACTGTCTTGAGTCTTATTCACACTTCTACACACAGAACGTTAGTGGGCTGCAAACACAGACTTGGGTCTCATTCCACTACTTCACACAGAACGTTACTGGGCTGCAAACACTGTCTTGAATTTTATTCACACTTCTACACACAGAACGTTAGTGGGCTGCAAACACAGTCTTGGGTCTCATTCACACTACTTCACACAGAACGTTAGTGGGCTGCAAACACAGACTTGGGTCTCATTCACAATTCTACACTCTGAACGTTAGTGGGCTGCAAACACAGACTTGCTTCTCATTCACACTTCTCAACCCAGAACGCTAGTGGGATGCAAACACAGACTTGTGTCTCATCCACATTTCTACAGGCAGAACGTTAGTGCGCTGCAAACATAGAATTGGTTCTCATTCACACTTCTACACACAGAACGTTAGTGGGCTGCAAACACAGACTTGGGTCTCATTCATAGTTCTACACACAGAACGTTAGTGGGCTGCAAACACAGACTTCGATCTCATTCACACTTTTACACACGGAACGTTACTGGGGTGCAAACACAGACTTGGGTCTCATTCACACTTGTACACACAGAACGTTACTGGGCTGCAAACACAGACTTGGGACTCATTACACTTCTACACACAGAACGTTAGTGGGCTGCAAACACAGACCTGGGTCTCATTCACACTTCTACACACAGAACGTTATTGGGCTGCAAACACAGACTTGGGTCTCATGCACACTTCTACAGACAGAACGTTAGTGGGCTGCAAACACAGACTTGGGTCTCATTACACTTCTACACACAGAACGTTAGTGGGCTGCAAACACACACACTTGGGTCTCTTTCACACTTCTACACTCTGAACGTAAGTGGGCTGCAAACACAGACTTGTGTCTCATTCACACTTCTACACCCAGAACGTTAGTGGGCTGCAAACACAGACTTGGGTCTCATTCACAATTCTACACTCTGAACGTTAGTGGGCTTCAAACACAGACTTGGGTCTCATTCACACTTCTGAACACAGAACGTTACTGGGCTGCAAACACAGACTTCGTTCTTATTCACACTTGTACACACAGAACGTTACTGGGCTGCAAACACAGACTTGGGTCTCATTCACACTTATACACACAGAACGTTACTGGGCTGCAAACACTCTCTTGAGTCTTATTCACACTTCTACACACATAACGTTAGTGGGCTGCAAACACAGACTTGGGACTCATTCACACTACTTCACACAGAACGTTAGTGGGCTGCAAACACAGACTTCGGTCTCATTCACACTTCTACACACAGAACGTTAGTGGGCTGCAAACACAGACTTGGGTCTTATTCCCACTTCTACACACAGAACGTTACTGGGCTGAAAATACACACTTGGGTCTCATTCACACTTCTACACACAGAACGTTACTGGGCTGCAAATACACACTTGGGTCTCATTCACACTTCTACACACAGAACGTTACTGGGCTGTAAACACTGACTTGGGTCCCATTCACACTACTACACACAGAACGTTAGTGGACTGCAAACACAGACTGGGGTCTCATTCACACTACTTCACACAGAACGTTAATGGGCTGCAAACACAGACTTGGGTCTCATTCACACTACTTCACACAGAACGTTAATGGGCTGCAAACACAGACTGAGGTCTCATTCACACTGCTACACACAGAACGTCAATGGGCTGCAAACACAGACTTGGGTCTCATTCTCACTTCTACACACAGAACCTAAGTGGGCTGCAAACACAGACTTGGGTCTCATTCACACTTCTACACACAGAACGTTAGTGGGCTGCAAACACTGACTAGGGTCTCATTCACACTTCTACACACAGAACGTTAGTGGGCTGCAAACACAGACTTGGGTCTCATTCACACTTATACACCCAGAACTTTAGTGGGCTGGAAACACAGACTTGGGTCTCATTCACACGCCTACACACAGAACGTTACTGGGCTGCAAACACAGACTTGGGTCTTATTCACACTTGTACACACAGAACGTTAGTGGGCTGCAAACACAGACTTGGGTCTCCTTACACTTCTACACACAGAACGTTACTGGGCTGCAAACACAGACTTGGGTCTCATTCTCACTTCAACACACAGAACGTTAGTGGGCTGCAAACACAGACTTGGGTCTCATTACACTTCTACAGACAGAACGTTAGTGGGCTGCAAACACAGACTTGGGTCTCATTCACATTTCTACACACAGAAAGTTAGTGGGCTGCAAACACAGACTCGGGTCTCATGCACACTCCTACACACAGGACGTTAGTGGGCTTCAAACACAGACTTGGGTCTCATTCACACTTCTACACACAGAACGTAACTGGGCTGCAATCACAGACTTGGTTCTTATTCACACTTGTACACACAGAACGTAACTGGGCTGCAAACACAGACTTGGGTCTCATTCACACTTCTACACACAGAACGTAACTGGGCTGCAAACACTGACTTGGGTCTTATTCACACTTCTACACACAGAACGTTACTGGGCTGCAAACACTGTCTTGAGTCTTATTCACACTTCTACACACAGAACGTTAGTGGGCTGCAAACACAGACTTGGGTCTCATTCCACTACTTCACACAGAACGTTACTGGGCTGAAAACACTGTCTTGAATTTTATTCACACTACTTCACACAGAACGTTAGTGGGCTGCAAACACAGACTTGGGTCTCATTCATAGTTCTACACACAGAACGTTAGTGGGCTGCAAACACAGACTTCGATCTCATTCACACTTTTACACACGGAACGTTACTGGGGTGCAAACACAGACTTGGGTCTCATTCACACTTGTACACACAGAACGTTACTGGGCTGCAAACACAGACTTGGGACTCATTACACTTCTACACACAGAACGTTAGTGGGCTGCAAACACAGACCTGGGTCTCATTCACACTTCTACACACAGAACGTTATTGGGCTGCAAACACAGAATTGGGTCTCATGCACACTTCTACAGACAGAACGTTAGTGGGCTGCAAACACAGACTTGGGTCTCATTACATTTCTACACACAGAACGTTAGTGGGCTGCAAACACAGACTTGGGCCTCATTACACTTCTACACGCAGAACGTTACTGGGCTGCAAACACAGACTTGTGTCTCATTCTCACTTCTGCAGACAGAACGTTAGTGGGCTGCAAACACAGACTTGGGTCTCATGCACACTTCTACACACAGGACGTTAGTGGGCTTCAAACACAGACTTGGGTCTCATTCACACTTCTGAACACAGAACGTTACTGGGCTGCAAACACAGACTTCGTTCTTATTCACACTTGTACACACAGAACGTTACTGGGCTGCAAACACAGACTTGGGTCTCATTCACACTTATACACACAGAACGTTACTGGGCTGCAAACACTGTCTTGAGTCTTATTCACACTTCTACACACAGAACGTTAGTGGGCTGCAAACACAGACTTGGGACTCATTCACACTACTTCACACAGAACGTTAGTGGGCTGCAAACACAGACTTCGGTCTCATTCACACTTCTACACACAGAACGTTAGTGGGCTGCAAACACAGACTTGGGTCTTATTCCCACTTCTACACACAGAACGTTATTGGGCTGAAAATACACACTTGGGTCTCATTCACACTTCTACACACAGAACGTTACTGGGCTGCAAATACACACTTGGGTCTCATTCACACTTCTACACACAGAACGTTACTGGGCTGTAAACACTGACTTGGGTCCCATTCACACTACTACACACAGAACGTTAGTGGACTGCAAACACAGACTGGGGTCTCATTCACACTACTTCACACAGAACGTTAATGGGCTGCAAACACAGAATTGGGTCTCATTCACACTACTTCACACAGAACGTTAATGGGCTGCAAACACAGACTGGGGTCTCATTCACACTGCTACACACAGAACGTCAATGGGCTGCAAACACAGACTTGGGTCTCATTCTCACTTCTACACACAGAACCTAAGTGGGCTGCAAACACAGACTTGGGTCTCATTCACACTTCTACACACAGAACGTTAGTGGGCTGCAAACACTGACTAGGGTCTCATTCACACTTCTACACACAGAACGTTAGTGGGCTGAAAACACAGACTTGGGTCTCATTCACACATCTACACACAGAACGTTAGTGGGCTGCAAACACAGACGTGGGTCTCATTCACACTTCTACACCCAGAAAGTTAGTGGGATACAAACACAGACTTGTATCTCATCCACATTTCCACACACAGAACGTTAGTGGGCTGCAAACATAGACTTGGTTCTCAATCACACATCTACACACAGAAGGTTAGTGGGCTGCAAACACTGACTTGGGTCTCATCCACACTTCTACACACAGAACGTTAGTGGGCTGCAAACACAGACTTGCGCCTCATTTGCACTTCTACTCACAGAACGTTAGTGGCCTGCATTCATAGACTTGGGTCTCATTCACACTTCTACACACAGAACCTTAGTGGGCTGCAATCACACACTTGGGTCTCATTCACACTTCTACAAACAGAACGTTAGTGGGCTGCAAACGCAGACTTGGGTCTCATTCACACGACTACACCCAGACCGTTAGCGGGCTGCAAGCTCTGACTTGGGTCTCATTCACACTTCTACACACAGAACGTTAGTGGGCTGCAAACACAGACTTGGGTCTCATTCACACTTCTACACACAGAACGTTACTGGGCTGCAAACACAGACTTGGGTCGCATTCACACTTCTACACACAGAACGTTACTGAGCTGCAAACACTGTCTTGAGTCTTATTCACACTTCTACACACAGAACGATAGTGGTCTTCAAACACAGACTTGGGTCTCATTCACACTACTTCACACAGAACGTTAATGGGCTGCAAACACAGACTTGGGTCTCATTCACACTTCTACACACAGAACGTTAATGGGCTGCAAACACAGACTTGGGTCTCATTCCCACTTTTACACCCAGAACGTTACTGGGCTGCAAATACACACTTGGGTCTCATTCACACTACTTCACACAGAACGTTAATGGGCTGCAAACACAGACTTGGGTCTTATTCACACTTCTACACACAGAACGATAGTGGTCTTCAAACACAGACTTGGGTCTCATTCACACTACTTCACACAGAACGTTAAAGGGCTGCAAACACAAACTTGAGTCTCATTCACACTTCTACACACAGAACGTTAGTGGGCTGCAAACACAGACTTGGGTCTCATTCACACTTCTACACACAGAAGGTTACTGTGCTGCAAACACAGAATTGGGCCTCATTCACACTTCTACACACAGAACGTTAGTGGGCTTCAAACACAGACTTGGGTCTCATTCACTCGACTACGCACAGAACGTTAGTGGGCTGCGAACACTGACTTGGGTCTCATTCACACTTCTACACACAGAACGTTAGTGCGCTGCAAACACAGACTTGGGTCTCATTCGCACTTCTACACACAGAACGATAGTGGCTTGCAATCATAGACTTGGGTCTCATTCACACTTCTACACACAGAACGTTAGTGGGCTGCAATCACACACTTTGGTCTCATTCACACTTCTACAAACAGAACGTTAGTGGGCTGCAAACGCAGACTTGCGTCTCATGAACACGACTACACACAGACCGTTAGTGGGCTGCAAGCACTGACTTGGGTCTCATTCACACTTCTACACACAGAACGTTACTGGGCTGCAAACACAGACTTGGGTCTCATTCACACATCTACACACAGAACGTTACTGGGCTGCAAACACAGACTTGGGTCGCATTCACACTTCTACACACAGAACGTTACTGAGTCGCAAACACTGTCTTGAGTCTTATTCACACTTCTACACACAGAATGATAGTGGTCTTCAAACACAGACTTGGGTCACATTCACACTACTTGACACAGAACGTTAATGGGTTGCAAACACAGAATTGGGTCTCATTCACACTTCTACACACAGAACGTTAATGGGCTGCAAACACAGACTTGGGTCTCACTCACACTTCCACACACAGAACGTTCGTTGGCTGCAAACACTGATTAGGGTCTCATTCACACATCTACGCACAGAACGTTAGTGGGCTGCAAACACACACACTTGGGTCTCATTCACACTTCTACACTCTGAACGTAAGTGGGCTGCAAACACAGACTTGTGTCTCATTCACACTTCTACACCCAGAACGTTAGTGGGCTGCAAACACAGACTTGGGTCTCATTACACTTCTACAGACAGAACGTTAGTGGGCTGCAAACACAGACTTGGGTCTCATTCACATTTCTACACACAGAACGTTAGTGGGCTGCAAACACAGACTCGGGTCTCATGCACACTCCTACACACAGGACGTTAGTGGGCTTCAAACACAGACTTGGGTCTCATTCACACTTCTACACACAGAACGTAACTGGGCTGCAAACACAGACTTGGTTCTTATTCACACTTGTACACACAGAACGTAACTGGGCTGCAAACACAGACTTGGGTCTCATTCACACTTCTACACACAGAACGTAACTGGGCTGCAAACACTGACTTGGGTCTTATTCACACTTCTACACACAGAACGTTACTGGGCTGCAAACACTGTCTTGAGTCTTATTCACACTTCTACACACAGAACGTTAGTGGGCTGCAAACACAGACTTGGGTCTCATTCCACTACTTCACACAGAACGCTACTGGGCTGCAAACACTGTCTTGAATTTTATTCACACTTCTACACACAGAACGTTAGTGGGCTGCAAACACAGTCTTGGGTCTCATTCACACTACTTCACACAGAACGTTAGTGGGCTGCAAACACAGACTTGGGTCTCATTCACAATTCTACACTCTGAACGTTAGTGGGCTGCAAACACAGACTTGCTTCTCATTCACACTTCTCAACCCAGAACGCTAGTGGGATGCAAACACAGACTTGTGTCTCATCCACATTTCTACACGCAGAACGTTAGTGCGCTGCAAACATAGAATTGGTTCTCATTCACACTTCTACACACAGAACGTTAGTGGGCTGCAAACACAGACTTGGGTCTCATTCATAGTTCTACACACAGAACGTTAGTGGGCTGCAAACACAGACTTCGATCTCATTCACACTTTTACACACGGAACGTTACTGGGGTGCAAACACAGACTTGGGTCTCATTCACACTTGTACACACAGAACGTTACTGGGCTGCAAACACAGACTTGGGACTCATTACACTTCTACACACAGAACGTTAGTGGGCTGCAAACACAGACCTGGGTCTCATTCACACTTCTACACACAGAACGTTATTGGGCTGCAAACACAGACTTGGGTCTCATGCACACTTCTACAGACAGAACGTTAGTGGGCTGCAAACACAGACTTGGGTCTCATTACACTTCTACACACAGAACGTTAGTGGGCTGCAAACACAGACTTGGGCCTCATTACACTTCTACACGCAGAACGTTACTGGGCTGCAAACACAGACTTGTGTCTCATTCTCACTTCTGCAGACAGAACGTTAGTGGGCTGCAAACACAGACTTGGGTCTCATGCACACTTCTACACACAGGACGTTAGTGGGCTTCAAACACAGACTTGGGTCTCATTCACACTTCTGAACACAGAACGTTACTGGGCTGCAAACACAGACTTCGTTCTTATTCACACTTGTACACACAGAACGTTACTGGGCTGCAAACACAGACTTGGGTCTCATTCACACTTATACACACAGAACGTTACTGGGCTGCAAACACTCTCTTGAGTCTTATTCACACTTCTACACACATAACGTTAGTGGGCTGCAAACACAGACTTGGGACTCATTCACACTACTTCACACAGAACGTTAGTGGGCTGCAAACACAGACTTCGGTCTCATTCACACTTCTACACACAGAACGTTAGTGGGCTGCAAACACAGACTTGGGTCTTATTCCCACTTCTACACACAGAACGTTACTGGGCTGAAAATACACACTTGGGTCTCATTCACACTTCTACACACAGAACGTTACTGGGCTGCAAATACACACTTGGGTCTCATTCACACTTCTACACACAGAACGTTACTGGGCTGTAAACACTGACTTGGGTCCCATTCACACTACTACACACAGAACGTTAGTGGACTGCAAACACAGACTGGGGTCTCATTCACACTACTTCACACAGAACGTTAATGGGCTGCAAACACAGACTTGGGTCTCATTCACACTACTTCACACAGAACGTTAATGGGCTGCAAACACAGACTGAGGTCTCATTCACACTGCTACACACAGAACGTCAATGGGCTGCAAACACAGACTTGGGTCTCATTCTCACTTCTACACACAGAACCTAAGTGGGCTGCAAACACAGACTTGGGTCTCATTCACACTTCTACACACAGAACGTTAGTGGGCTGCAAACACTGACTAGGGTCTCATTCACACTTCTACACACAGAACGTTAGTGGGCTGCAAACACAGACTTGGGTCTCATTCACACTTATACACCCAGAACTTTAGTGGGCTGGAAACACAGACTTGGGTCTCATTCACACGCCTACACACAGAACGTTACTGGGCTGCAAACACAGACTTGGGTCTTATTCACACTTGTACACACAGAACGTTAGTGGGCTGCAAACACAGACTTGGGTCTCCTTACACTTCTACACACAGAACGTTACTGGGCTGCAAACACAGACTTGGGTCTCATTCTCACTTCAACACACAGAACGTTAGTGGGCTGCAAACACAGACTTGGGTCTCATTATACTTCTACAGACAGAACGTTAGTGGGCTGCAAACACAGACTTGGGTCTCATTCACATTTCTACACACAGAACGTTAGTGGGCTGCAAACACAGACTCGGGTCTCATGCACACTCCTACACACAGGACGTTAGTGGGCTTCAAACACAGACTTGGGTCTCATTCACACTTCTACACACAGAACGTAACTGGGCTGCAAACACAGACTTGGTTCTTATTCACACTTGTACACACAGAACGTAACTGGGCTGCAAACACAGACTTGGGTCTCATTCACACTTCTACACACAGAACGTAACTGGGCTGCAAACACTGACTTGGGTCTTATTCACACTTCTACACACAGAACGTTACTGGGCTGCAAACACTGTCTTGAGTCTTATTCACACTTCTACACACAGAACGTTAGTGGGCTGCAAACACAGACTTGGGTCTCATTCCACTACTTCACACAGAACGTTACTGGGCTGCAAACACTGTCTTGAATTTTATTCACACTTCTACACACAGAACGTTAGTGGGCTGCAAACACAGTCTTGGGTCTCATTCACACTACTTCACACAGAACGTTAGTGGGCTGGAAACACAGACTTGGGTCTCATTCATAGTTCTACACACAGAACGTTAGTGGGCTGCAAACACAGACTTCGATCTCATTCACACTTTTACACACGGAACGTTACTGGGGTGCAAACACAGACTTGGGTCTCATTCACACTTGTACACACAGAACGTTACTGGGCTGCAAACACAGACTTGGGACTCATTACACTTCTACACACAGAACGTTAGTGGGCTGCAAACACAGACCTGGGTCTCATTCACACTTCTACACACAGAACGTTATTGGGCTGCAAACACAGACTTGGGTCTCATGCACACTTCTACAGACAGAACGTTAGTGGGCTGCAAACACAGACTTGGGTCTCATTACACTTCTACACACAGAACGTTAGTGGGCTGCAAACACAGACTTGGGCCTCATTACACTTCTACACGCAGAACGTTACTGGGCTGCAAACACAGACTTGTGTCTCATTCTCACTTCTGCAGACAGAACGTTAGTGGGCTGCAAACACAGACTTGGGTCTCATGCACACTTCTACACACAGGACGTTAGTGGGCTTCAAACACAGACTTGGGTCTCATTCACACTTCTGAACACAGAACGTTACTGGGCTGCAAACACAGACTTCGTTCTTATTCACACTTGTACACACAGAACGTTACTGGGCTGCAAACACAGACTTGGGTCTCATTCACACTTATACACACAGAACGTTACTGGGCTGCAAACACTGTCTTGAGTCTTATTCACACTTCTACACACAGAACGTTAGTGGGCTGCAAACACAGACTTGGGACTCATTCACACTACTTCACACAGAACGTTAGTGGGCTGCAAACACAGACTTCGGTCTCATTCACACTTCTACACACAGAACGTTAGTGGGCTGCAAACACAGACTTGGGTCTTATTACCACTTCTACACACAGAACGTTACTGGGCTGAAAATACACACTTGGGTCTCATTCACACTTCTACACACAGAACGTTACTGGGCTGCAAATACACACTTGGGTCTCATTCACACTTCTACACACAGAACGTTACTGGGCTGTAAACACTGACTTGGGTCCTATTCACACTACTACACACAGAACGTTAGTGGACTGCAAACACAGACTGGGGTCTCATTCACACTACTTCACACAGAACGTTAATGGGCTGCAAACACAGACTTGGGTCTCATTCACACTACTTCACACAGAACGTTAATGGGCTGCAAACACAGACTGGGGTCTCATTCACACTGCTACACACAGAACGTCAATGGGCTGCAAACACAGACTTGGGTCTCATTCTCACTTCTACACACAGAACCTAAGTGGGCTGCAAACACAGACTTGGGGCTCATTCACACTTCTACACACAGAACGTTAGTGGGCTGCAAACACTGACTAGGGTCTCATTCACACTTCTACACACAGAACGTTAGTGGGCTGCAAACACAGACTTGGGTCTCATTCACACATCTACACACAGAACGTTAGTGGGCTGCAAACACAGACGTGGGTCTCATTCACACTTCTACACCCAGAAAGTTAGTGGGATACAAACACAGACTTGTATCTCATCCACATTTCCACACACAGAACGTTAGTGGGCTGCAAACATAGACTTGGTTCTCAATCACACATCTACACACAGAAGGTTAGTGGGCTGCAAACACTGACTTGGGTCTCATCCACACTTCTACACACAGAACGTTAGTGGGCTGCAAACACAGACTTGCGCCTCATTTGCACTTCTACACACAGAACGTTAGTGGCCTGCAATCATAGACTTGGGTCTCATTCACACTTCTACACACAGAACCTTAGTGGGCTGCAATCACACACTTGGGTCTCATTCACACTTCTACAAACAGAACGTTAGTGGGCTGCAAACGCAGACTTGGGTCTCATTCACACGACTACACCCAGACCGTTAGCGGGCTGCAAGCTCTGACTTGGGTCTCATTCACACTTCTACACACAGAACGTTAGTGGGCTGCAAACACAGACTTGGGTCTCATTCACACTTCTACACACAGAACGTTACTGGGCTGCAAACACAGACTTGGGTCGCATTCACACTTCTACACACAGAACGTTACTGAGCTGCAAACACTGTCTTGAGTCTTATTCACACTTCTACACACAGAACGATAGTGGTCTTCAAACACAGACTTGGGTCTCATTCACACTACTTCACACAGAACGTTAATGGGCTGCAAACACAGACTTGGGTCTCATTCACACTTCTACACACAGAACGTTAATGGGCTGCACACACAGACTTGGGTCTCATTCCCACTTTTACACCCAGAACGTTACTGGGCTGCAAATACACACTTGGGTCTCATTCACACTACTTCACACAGAACGTTAATGGGCTGCAAACACAGACTTGGGTCTTATTCACACTTCTACACACAGAACGATAGTGGTCTTCAAACACAGACTTGGGTCTCATTCACACTACTTCACACAGAACGTTAATGGGCTGCAAACACAAACTTGAGTCTCATTCACACTTCTACACACAGAACGTTAGTGGGCTGCAAACACAGACTTGGGTCTCATTCACACTTCTACACACAGAAGGTTACTGTGCTGCAAACACAGAATTGGGCCTCATTCACACTTCTACACACAGAACGTTAGTGGGCTTCAAACACAGACTTGGGTCTCATTCACTCGACTACGCACAGAACGTTAGTGGGCTGCGAACACTGACTTGGGTCTCATTCACACTTCTACACACAGAACGTTAGTGCGCTGCAAACACAGACTTGGGTCTCATTCGCACTTCTACACACAGAACGATAGTGGCTTGCAATCATAGACTTGGGTCTCATTCACACTTCTACACACAGAACGTTAGTGGGCTGCAATCACACACTTTGGTCTCATTCACACTTCTACAAACAGAACGTTAGTGGGCTGCAAACGCAGACTTGCGTCTCATGAACACGACTACACACAGACCGTTAGTGGGCTGCAAGCACTGACTTGGGTCTCATTCACACTTCTACACACAGAACGTTACTGGGCTGCAAACACAGACTTGGGTCTCATTCACACATCTACACACAGAACGTTACTGGGCTGCAAACACAGACTTGGGTCGCATTCACACTTCTACACACAGAACGTTACTGAGTCGCAAACACTGTCTTGAGTCTTATTCACACTTCTACACACAGAATGATAGTGGTCTTCAAACATAGACTTGGGTCACATTCACACTACTTGACACAGAACGTTAATGGGTTGCAAACACAGAATTGGGTCTCATTCACACTTCTACACACAGAACGTTAATGGGCTGCAAACACAGACTTGGGTCTCACTCACACTTCCACACACGGAACGTTCGTTGGCTGCAAACACTGATTAGGGTCTCATTCACACATCTACGCACAGAAAGTTAGTGGGCTGCAAACACACACACTTGGGTCTCATTCACACTTCTACACTCTGAACGTAAGTGGGCTGCAAACACAGACTTGTGTCTCATTCACACTTCTACACCCAGAACGTTAGTGGGCTGCAAACACAGACTTGTGTCTCATTCCCACTTCTACACCCAGAACGTTAGTGGGCTGCAAACACAGACTTGGGTCTCATTCACAATTCTACACTCTGAACGTTAGTGGGCTGCAAACACAGACTTGTTTCTCATTCACACTTCTCAACCCAGAACGTTAGTGGGATGCAAACACAGACTTGTGTCTCATCCACATTTCTACACGCAGAACGTTAGTGCGCTGCAAACATAGAATTGGTTCTCATTCACACTTCTACACACAGAACGTTAGTGGGCTGCAAATACAGACTTGGGTCTCATTCATAGTTCTACACACAGAACGTTAGTGGGCTGCAAACACAGACTTCGATCTCATTCACACTTTTACACACAGAACGTTACAGGGGTGCAAACACAGACTTGGGTCTCATTCACACTTGTACACACAGAACGTTACTGGGCTGCAAACACAGACATGGGACTCATTACACTTCTACACACAGAACGTTAGTGGGCTGCAAACACAGACCTGGGTCTCATTCACACTTCTACACACAGAACGTTATTGGGCTGCAAACACAGACTTGGGTCTCATGCACACTTCTACTCACAGGACGTTATTGGGCTGCAAACACAGACTTGGGTCTCATTCACACTTCAACACACAGAACGGTACTGGGCTGCAAACGCAGACTTGGGTCTTATTCACACTTGTACACACAGAACGTTAGTGGGCTGCAAACACAGACTTGGGCCTCATTACACTTCTACACGCAGAACGTTACTGGGCTGCAAACACAGACTTGGGTCTCATGCACACTTCTACACACAGGACGTTAGTGGGCTTCAAACACAGACTTGGGTCTCATTCACACTTCTACACACAGAAAGTTACTGGGCTGCAAACACAGACTTCGTTCTTATTCACACTTGTACACACAGAACGTTACTGGGCTGCAAACACAGACTTGGGTCTCATTCACACTTATACACACAGAACGTTACTAGGCTGCAAACACTGTCTTGAGTCTTATTCACACTTCTACACACAGAACGTTAGTGGGCTGCAAACACAGACTTGGGACTCATTACACTTCTACACACAGAACGTCAGTGGGCTGCAAACATAGACCTGGGTCTCATTCACACTTCTACACACAGAACGTTATTGGGCTGCAAACACAGACTTGGGTCTCATGCACAATCCTACAGACAGAACGTTAGTGGGCTGCAAACACAGACTTGGGTCTCATTACACTTCTACACACAGAACGTTAGTGGGCTGCAAACACAGACTTGGGCCTCATTACACTTCTACACGCAGAACGTTACTGGGCTGCGAACACAGACTTGTGTCTCATTCTCACTTCTGCAGACAGAACGTTAGTGGGCTGCAAACACAGACTTGGGTCTCATGCACACTTCTACACACAGGACGTTAGTGGGCTTCAAACACAGACTTGGGTCTCATTCACACTTCTGAACACAGAACGTTACTGGGCTGCAAACACAGACTTCGTTCTTATTCACACTTGTACACACAGAACGTTACTGGGCTGCAAACACAGACTTGGGTCTCATTCACACTTATACACACAGAACGTTACTGGGCTGCAAACACTCTCTTGAGTCTTATTCACACTTCTACACACAGAACGTTAGTGGGCTGCAAACACAGACTTGGGACTCATTCACACTACTTCACACAGAACGTTAGTGGGCTGCAAACACAGACTTCGGTCTCATTCACACTTCTACACACAGAACGTTAGTGGGCTGCAAACACAGACTTGGGTCTTATTCCCACTTCTACACACAGAACGTTACTGGGCTTAAAATACACACTTGGGTCTCATTCACACTTCTACACACAGAACGTTACTGGGCTGCAAATACACACCTGGGTCTCATTCACACTCCTACACACAGAACGTTACTGGGCTGTAAACACTGACTTGGGTCCCATTCACACTACTACACACAGAACGTTAGTGGACTGCAAACACAGACTGGGGTCTCATTCACACTACTTCACACAGAACGTTAATGGGCTGCAAACACAGACTTGGGTCTCATTCACACTACTTCACACAGAACGTTAATGGGCTGCAAACACAGACTGGGGTCTCATTCACACTGCTACACACAGAACGTCAATGGGCTGCAAACACAGACTTGGGTCTCATTCTCACTTCTACACACAGAACCTAAGTGGGCTGCAAACACAGACTTGGGTCTCATTCACACTTCTACACACAGAACGTTAGTGGGCTGCAAACACTGACTAGGGTCTCATTCACACTTCTACACACAGAACGTTAGTGGGCTGCAAACACAGACTTGGGTCTCATTCACACTTATACACCCAGAACTTTAGTGGGCTGGAAACACAGACTTGGGTCTCATTCACACGCCTACACACAGAACGTTACTGGGCTGCAAACACAGACTTGGGTCTTATTCACACTTGTACACACAGAACGTTAGTGGGCTGCAAACACAGACTTGGGTCTCCTTACACTTCTACACACAGAACGTTACTGGGCTGCAAACACAGACTTGGGTCTCATTCTCACTTCAACACACAGAACGTTAGTGGGCTGCAAACACAGACTTGGGTCTCATTACACTTCTACAGACAGAACGTTAGTGGGCTGCAAACACAGACTTGGGTCTCATTCACATTTCTACACACAGAACGTTAGTGGGCTGCAAACACAGACTCGGGTCTCATGCACACTCCTACACACAGGACGTTAGTGGGCTTCAAACACAGACTTGGGTCTCATTCACACTTCTACACACAGAACGTAACTGGGCTGCAAACACAGACTTGGTTCTTATTCACACTTGTACACACAGAACGTAACTGGGCTGCAAACACAGACTTGGGTCTCATTCACACTTCTACACACAGAACGTAACTGGGCTGCAAACACTGACTTGGGTCTTATTCACACTTCTACACACAGAACGTTACTGGGCTGCAAACACTGTCTTGAGTCTTATTCACACTTCTACACACAGAACGTTAGTGGGCTGCAAACACAGTCTTGGGTCTCATTCACACTACTTCACACAGAACGTTAGTGGGCTGCAAACACAGACTTGGGTCTCATTCACAATTCTACACTCTGAACGTTAGTGGGCTGCAAACACAGACTTGCTTCTCATTCACACTTCTCAACCCAGAACGCTAGTGGGATGCAAACACAGACTTGTGTCTCATCCACATTTCTACACGCAGAACGTTAGTGCGCTGCAAACATAGAATTGGTTCTCATTCACACTTCTACACACAGAACGTTAGTGGGCTGCAAACACAGACTTGGGTCTCATTCATAGTTCTACACACAGAACGTTAGTGGGCTGCAAACACAGACTTCGATCTCATTCACACTTTTACACACGGAACGTTACTGGGGTGCAAACACAGACTTGGGTCTCATTCACACTTGTACACACAGAACGTTACTGGGCTGCAAACACAGACTTGGGACTCATTACACTTCTACACACAGAACGTTAGTGGGCTGCAAACACAGACCTGGGTCTCATTCACACTTCTACACACAGAACGTTATTGGGCTGCAAACACAGACTTGGGTCTCATGCACACTTCTACAGACAGAACGTTAGTGGGCTGCAAACACAGACTTGGGTCTCATTACACTTCTACACACAGAACGTTAGTGGGCTGCAAACACAGACTTGGGCCTCATTACACTTCTACACGCAGAACGTTACTGGGCTGCAAACACAGACTTGTGTCTCATTCTCACTTCTGCAGACAGAACGTTAGTGGGCTGCAAACACAGACTTGGGTCTCATGCACACTTCTACACACAGGACGTTAGTGGGCTTCAAACACAGACTTGGGTCTCATTCACACTTCTGAACACAGAACGTTACTGGGCTGCAAACACAGACTTCGTTCTTATTCACACTTGTACACACAGAACGTTACTGGGCTGCAAACACAGACTTGGGTCTCATTCACACTTATACACACAGAACGTTACTGGGCTGCAAACACTGTCTTGAGTCTTATTCACACTTCTACACACAGAACGTTAGTGGGCTGCAAACACAGACTTGGGACTCATTCACACTACTTCACACAGAACGTTAGTGGGCTGCAAACACAGACTTCGGTCTCATTCACACTTCTACACACAGAACGTTAGTGGGCTGCAAACACAGACTTGGGTCTTATTCCCACTTCTACACACAGAACGTTACTGGGCTGAAAATACACACTTGGGTCTCATTCACACTTCTACACACAGAACGTTACTGGGCTGCAAATACACACTTGGGTCTCATTCACACTTCTACACACAGAACGTTACTGGGCTGTAAACACTGACTTGGGTCCAATTCACACTACTACACACAGAACGTTAGTGGACTGCAAACACAGACTGGGGTCTCATTCACACTACTTCACACAGAACGTTAATGGGCTGCAAACACGGACTTGGGTCTCATTCACACTACTTCACACAGAACGTTAATGGGCTGCAAACACAGACTGGGGTCTCATTCACACTGCTACACACAGAACGTCAATGGGCTGCAAACACAGACTTGGGTCTCATTCTCACTTCTACACACAGAACCTAAGTGGGCTGCAAACACAGACTTGGGTCTCATTCACACTTCTACACACAGAACGTTAGTGGGCTGCAAACACTGACTAGGGTCTCATTCACACTTCTACACACAGAACGTTAGTGGGATGCAAACACAGACTTGGGTCTCATTCACACATCTACACACAGAACGTTAGTGGGCTGCAAACACAGACGTGGGTCTCATTCACACTTCTACACCCAGAAAGTTAGTGGGATACAAACACAGACTTGTATCTCATCCACATTTCCACACACAGAACGTTAGTGGGCTGCAAACATAGACTTGGTTCTCAATCACACATCTACACACAGAAGGTTAGTGGGCTGCAAACACTGACTTGGGTCTCATCCACACTTCTACACACAGAACGTTAGTGGGCTGCAAACACAGACTTGCGCCTCATTTGCACTTCTACACACAGAACGTTAGTGGCCTGCAATCATAGACTTGGGTCTCATTCACACTTCTACACACAGAACCTTAGTGGGCTGCAATCACACACTTGGGTCTCATTCACACTTCTACAAACAGAACGTTAGTGGGCTGCAAACGCAGACTTGGGTCTCATTCACACGACTACACCCAGACCGTTAGCGGGCTGCAAGCTCTGACTTGGGTCTCATTCACACTTCTACACACAGAACGTTAGTGGGCTGCAAACACAGACTTGGGTCTCATTCACACTTCTACACACAGAACGTTACTGGGCTGCAAACACAGACTTGGGTCGCATTCACACTTCTACACACAGAACGTTACTGAGCTGCAAACACTGTCTTGAGTCTTATTCACACTTCTACACACAGAACGATAGTGGTCTTCAAACACAGACTTGGGTCTCATTCACACTACTTCACACAGAACGTGAATGGGCTGCAAACACAGACTTGGGTCTCATTCACACTTCTACACACAGAACGTTAATGGGCTGCAAACACAGACTTGGGTCTCATTCCCACATTTACACCCAGAACGTTACTGGGCTGCAAATACACACTTGGGTCTCATTCACACTACTTCACACAGAACGTTAATGGGCTGCAAACACAGACTTGGGTCTTATTCACACTTCTACACACAGAACGATAGTGGTCTTCAAACACAGACTTGGGTCTCATTCACACTACTTCACACAGAACGTTAATGGGCTGCAAACACAGACTTGAGTCTCATTCACACTTCTACACACAGAACGTTAGTGGGCTGCAAACACAGACTTGGGTCTCATTCACACTTCTACACACAGAAGGTTACTGTGCTGCAAACACAGAATTGGGCCTCATTCACACTTCTACACACAGAACGTTAGTGGGCTTCAAACACAGACTTGGGTCTCATTCACTCGACTACGCCCAGAACGTTAGTGGGCTGCGAACACTGACTTGGGTCTCATTCACACTTCTACACACAGAACGTTAGTGCGCTGCAAACACAGACTTGGGTCTCATTCGCACTTCTACACACAGAACGATAGTGGCTTGCAATCATAGACTTGGGTCTCATTCACACTTCTACACACAGAACGTTAGTGGGATGCAATCACACACTTTGGTCTCATTCACACTTCTACAAACAGAACGTTAGTGGGCTGCAAACGCAGACTTGCGTCTCATTCACACGACTACACACAGACCGTTAGTGGGCTGCAAGCACTGACTTGGGTCTCATTCACACTTCTACACACAGAACGTTACTGGGCTGCAAACACAGACTTGGGTCTCATTCACACATCTACACACAGAACGTTACTGGGCTGCAAACACAGACTTGGGTCGCATTCACACTTCTACACACAGAACGTTACTGAGCCGCAAACACTGTCTTGAGTCTTATTCACACTTCTACACACAGAATAATAGTGGTCTTCAAACACAGACTTGGGTCACATTCACACTACTTGACACAGAACGTTAATGGGTTGCAAACACAGAATTGGGTCTCATTCACACTTCTACACACAGAACGTTAATGGGCTGCAAACACAGACTTGGGTCTCACTCACACTTCCACACACAGAACGTTCGTTGGCTGCAAACACTGATTAGCGTCTCATTCACACATCTACGCACAGAACGTTAGTGGGCTGCAAACACACACACTTGGGTCTCATTCACACTTCTACACTCTGAACGTAAGTGGGCTGCAAACACAGACTTGTGTCTCATTCACACTTCTACACCCAGAACGTTAGTGGGCTGCAAACACAGACTTGTGTCTCATTCACACTTCTACACCCAGAACGTTAGTGGGCTGCAAACACAGACTTGGGTCTCATTCACAATTCTACACTCTGAACGTTAGTGGGCTGCAAACACAGACTTGTTTCTCATTCACACTTCTCAACCCAGAACGTTAGTGGGATGCAAACACAGACTTGTGTCTCATCCACATTTCTACAGGCAGAACGTTAGTGCGCTGCAAACATAGAATTGGTTCTCATTCACACTTCTACACACAGAACGTTAGTGGGCTGCAAATACAGACTTGGGTCTCATTCATAGTTCTACACACAGAACGTTAGTGGGCTGCAAACACAGACTTCGATCTCATTCACACTTTTACACACAGAACGTTACAGGGGTGCAAACACAGACTTGGGTCTCATTCACACTTGTACACACAGAACGTTACTGGGCTGCAAACACAGACATGGGACTCATTACACTTCTACACACAGAACGTTAGTGGGCTGCAAACACAGACCTGGGTCTCATTCACACTTCTACACACAGAACGTTATTGGGCTACAAACACAGACTTGGGTCTCATGCACACTTCTACTCACAGGACGTTATTGGGCTGCAAACACAGACTTGGGTCTCATTCACACTTCTACACACAGAACGTTACTGGGCTGCAAACGCAGACTTGGGTCTTATTCACACTTGTACACACAGAACGTTAGTGGGCTGCAAACACAGACTTGGGCCTCATTACACTTCTACACGCAGAACGTTACTGGGCTGCAAACACAGACTTGGGTCTCATGCACACTTCTACATACAGGACGTTAGTGGGCTTCAAACACAGACTTGGGTCTCATTCACACTTCTACACACAGAACGTTACTGGGCTGCAAACACAGACTTCGTTCTTATTCACACTTGTACACACAGAACGTTACTGGGCTGCAAACACAGACTTGGGTCTCATTCACACTTATACACACAGAACGTTACTAGGCTGCAAACACTGTCTTGAGTCTTATTCACACTTCTACACACAGAACGTTAGTGGGCTGCACACACAGACTTGGGACTCATTCACACTACTTCACACAGAACGTTAGTGGGCTGCAAACACAGACTTCGGTCTCATTCATACTTCTACACACAGAACGTTAGTGGGCTGCAAACACAGACTTGGGTCTCATGCACACTTCTGCACACAGGACGTTAGTGGGCTTCAAACACAGACTTGGGTCTCATTCACACTTCTACACACAGAACGTTACTGGGCTGCAAACATCGACTTGGGTCTCATTCACACGTCTACGCACAGAACATTAGTGGGCTGCAAACACAGACTTCGATCTCATTCACACTTCTACACACAGAACGTTACTGGGCTGCATACACTGTCTTCAGTCTTTTTCACACTTTTACACACAGAACGTTAGTGGGTTGCATACACAGACTTGGGTCTCATTCAAACTTCTTCACACAGAACATTACTGGGCTGCAAACACAGACTTGGGTCTCAATCACACTTCTACACACAGAACGTTAGTGGGCTGCAAACACAGTCTTGGATCTCATTCACACTTCTACACACAGAACGTTAGTGGGCTGCAAACACAGACTTGGGTCTCATTCACACTTATACACCCAGAACTTTAGTGGGCTGGAAACACAGACTTGGGTCTCATTCACACGCCTACACACAGAACGTTACTGGGCTGCAAACACAGACTTGGGTCTTATTCACACTTGTACACACAGAACGTTACTGGGCTGCAAACACAGACTTGGGTCTCATTCACACTTTTACACACAGAACGTTACTGGGCTGCAAACACTGTCTTGAGTCTTATTCACACTTCTACACACAGAACGTTAGCGGGCTGCAAACACAGACTTGGGACTCATTCACACTACTTCACACAGAACGTTAATGGGCTGCAAACACAGACTTGGGTCTCATTCACACTTCTACACACAGAACGTTAGTGGGCTTCAAACACAGACTTGGGTCTCATTCACACTTCTACACACAGAACGTTACTGGGCTGCAAACATCGACTTGGGTCTCATTCACACGTCTACGCACAGAACATTAGTGGGCTGCAAACACAGACTTCGATCTCATTCACACTTCTACACACAGAACGTTACTGGGCTGCATACACTGTCTTCAGTCTTTTTCACACTTTTACACACAGAACGTTAGTGGGTTGCATACACAGACTTGGGCCTCATTCAAACTTCTTCACACAGAACATTACTGGGCTGCAAACACAGACTTGGGTCTCAATCACACTTCTACACACAGAACGTTAGTGGGCTGCAAACACAGTCTTGGATCTCATTCACACTTCTACACACAGAACGTTAGTGGGCTGCAAACACAGACTTGGGTCTCATTCACACTTATACACCCAGAACTTTAGTGGGCTGGAAACACAGACTTGGGTCTCATTCACACGCCTACACACAGAACGTTACTGGGCTGCAAACACAGACTTGGGTCTTATTCACACTTGTACACACAGAACGTTAGTGGGCTGCAAACACAGACTTGGGTCTCCTTACACTTCTACACACAGAACGTTACTGGGCTGCAAACACAGACTTGGGTCTCATTCACATTTCTACACACAGAACGTTAGTGGGCTGCAAACACAGACTCGGGTCTCATGCACACTCCTACACACAGGACGTTAGTGGGCTTCAAACACAGACTTGGGTCTCATTCACACTTATACACACAGAACGTTACTGGGCTGCAAACACAGACTTGGTTCTTATTCACACTTGTACACACAGAACGTAACTGGGCTGCAAACACAGACTTGGGTCTCGTTCACACTTCTACACACAGAACGTAACTGGGCTGCAAACACTGACTTGGGTCTTATTCACACTTCTACACACAGAACGTTACTGGGCTGCAAACACTGTCTTGAGTCTTATTCACACTTCTACACACAGAACGTTAGTGGGCTGCAAACACAGACTTGGGTCTCATTCCACTACTTCACACAGAACGTTACTGGGCTGCAAACACTGTCTTGAATTTTATTCACACTTCTACACACAGAACGTTAGTGGGCTGCAAACACAGTCTTGGGTCTCATTCACACTACTTCACACAGAACGTTAGTGGGCTGCAAACACAGACTTGGGTCTCATTCACAATTCTACACTCTGAACGTTAGTGGGCTGCAAACACAGACTTGCTTCTCATTCACACTTCTCAACCCAGAACGCTAGTGGGATGCAAACACAGACTTGTGTCTCATCCACATTTCTACACGCAGAACGTTAGTGCGCTGCAAACATAGAATTGGTTCTCATTCACACTTCTACACACAGAACGTTAGTGGGCTGCAAACACAGACTTGGGTCTCATTCATAGTTCTACACACAGAACGTTAGTGGGCTGCAAACACAGACTTCGATCTCATTCACACTTTTACACACAGAACGTTACAGGGGTGCAAACACAGACTTGGGTCTCATTCACACTTGTACACACAGAACGTTACTGGGCTGCAAACACAGACTTGGGACTCATTACACTTCTACACACAGAACGTTAGTGGGCTGCAAACACAGACCTGGGTCTCATTCACACTTCTACACACAGAACGTTATTGGGCTGCAAACACAGACTTGGGTCTCATGCACACTTCTACAGACAGAACGTTAGTGGGCTGCAAACACAGACTTGGGTCTCATTACACTTCTACACACAGAACGTTAGTGGGCTGCAAACACAGACTTGGGCCTCATTACACTTCTACACGCAGAACGTTACTGGGCTGCAAACACAGACTTGTGTCTCATTCTCACTTCTGCAGACAGAACGTTAGTGGGCTGCAAACACAGACTTGGGTCTCATGCACACTTCTACACACAGGACGTTAGTGGGCTTCAAACACAGACTTGGGTCTCATTCACACTTCTACACACAGAACGTTACTGGGCTGCAAAAACAGACTTCGTTCTTATTCACACTTGTACACACAGAACGTTACTGGGCTGCAAACACAGACTTGGGTCTCATTCACACTTATACACGCAGAACGTTACTGGGCTGCAAACACTGTCTTGAGTCTTATTCACACTTCTACACACAGAACGTTAGTGGGCTGCAAAAACAGACTTGGGACTCATTCACACTACTTCACACAGAACGTTAGTGGGCTGCAAACACAGACTTCGGTCTCATTCACACTTCTACACACAGAACGTTAGTGGGCTGCAAACACAGACTTGGGTCTTATTCCCACTTCTACACACAGAACGTTACTGGGCTGAAAATACCCACTTGGGTCTCATTCACACTTCTACACACAGAACGTTACTGGGCTGCAAATACACACTTGGGTCTCATTCACACTTCTACACACAGAACGTTACTGGGCTGTAAACACTGACTTGGGTCCCATTCACACTACTACACACAGAACGTTAGTGGACTGCAAACACAGACTGGGGTCTCATTCACACTACTTCACACAGAACGTTAATGGGCTGCAAACACAGACTTGGGTCTCATTCACACTACTTCACACAGAACGTTAATGGGCTGCAAACACAGACTGGGGTCTCATTCACACTGCTACACACAGAACGTCAATGGGCTGCAAACACAGACTTGGGTCTCATTCTCACTTCTACACACAGAACCTAAGTGGGCTGCAAACACAGACTTGGGTCTCATTCACACTTCTACACACAGAACGTTAGTGGGCTGCAAACACTGACTAGGGTCTCATTCACACTTCTACACACAAAACGTTAGTGGGCTGCAAACACAGACTTGGGTCTCATTCACACATCTACACACAGAACGTTAGTGGGCTGCAAACACAGACGTGGGTCTCATTCACACTTCTACACCCAGAAAGTTAGTGGGATACAAACACAGACTTGTATCTCATCCACATTTCCACACACAGAACGTTAGTGGGCTGCAAACATAGACTTGGTTCTCAATCACACATCTACACACAGAAGGTTAGTGGGCTGCAAACACTGACTTGGGTCTCATCCACACTTCTACACACAGAACGTTAGTGGGCTGCAAACACAGACTTGCGCCTCATTTGCACTTCTACACACAGAACGTTAGTGGCCTGCAATCATAGACTTGGGTCTCATTCACACTTCTACACACAGAACCTTAGTGGGCTGCAATCACACACTTGGGTCTCATTCACACTTCTACAAACAGAACGTTAGTGGGCTGCAAACGCAGACTTGGGTCTCATTCACACGACTACACCCAGACCGTTAGCGGGCTGCAAGCTCTGACTTGGGTCTCATTCACACTTCTACACACAGAACGTTAGTGGGCTGCAAACACAGACTTGGGTCTCATTCACACTTCTACACACAGAACGTTACTGGGCTGCAAACACAGACTTGGGTCGCATTCACACTTCTACACACAGAACGTTACTGAGCTGCAAACACTGTCTTGAGTCTTATTCACACTTCTACACACAGAACGATAGTGGTCTTCAAACACAGACTTGGGTCTCATTCACACTACTTCACACAGAACGTTAATGGGCTGCAAACACAGACTTGGGTCTCATTCACACCTCTACACACAGAACGTTAATGGGCTGCAAACACAGACTTGGGTCTCATTCCCACTTTTACACCCAGAACGTTACTGGGCTGCAAATACACACTTGGGTCTCTTTCACACTACTTCACACAGAACGTTAATGGGCTGCAAACACAGACTTGGGTCTTATTCACACTTCTACACACAGAACGATAGTGGTCTTCAAACACAGACTTGGGTCTCATTCACACTACTTCACACAGAACGTTAATGGGCTGCAAACACAGACTTGAGTCTCATTCACACTTCTACACACAGAACGTTAGTGGGCTGCAAACACAGACTTGGGTCTCATTCACACTTCTACACACAGAAGGTTACTGTGCTGCAAACACAGAATTGGGCCTCATTCACACTTCTACACACAGAACGTTAGTGGGCTTCAAACACAGACTTGGGTCTCATTCACTCGACTACGCCCAGAACGTTAGTGGGCTGCGAACACTGACTTGGGTCTCATTCACACTTCTACACACAGAACGTTAGTGCGCTGCAAACACAGACTTGGGTCTCTTTCGCACTTCTACACACAGAACGATAGTGGCTTGCAATCATAGACTTGGGTCTCATTCACACTTCTACACACAGAACGTTAGTGGGCTGCAATCACACACTTTGGTCTCATTCACACTTCTACAAACAGAACGTTAGTGGGCTGCAAACGCAGACTTGCGTCTCATTCACACGACTACACACAGACGGTTAGTGGGCTGCAAGCACTGACTTGGGTCTCATTCACACTTCTACACTAAGAACGTTACTGGGCTGCAAACACAGACTTGGGTCTCATTCACACATCTACACACAGAACGTTACTGGGCTGCAAACACAGACTTGGGTCGCATTCACACTTCTACACACAGAACGTTACTGAGCCGCAAACACTGTCTTGAGTCTTATTCACACTTCTACACACAGAATGATAGTGGTCTTCAAACACAGACTTGGGTCACATTCACACTACTTGACACAGAACGATAATGGGTTGCAAACACAGAATTGGGTCTCATTCACACTTCTACACACAGAACGTTAATGGGCTGCAAACACAGACTTGGGTCTCACTCACACTTCCACACACAGAACGATCGTTGGCTGCAAACACTGATTAGGGTCTCATTCACACATCTACGCACAGAACGTTAGTGGGCTGCAAACACACACACTTGGGTCTCATTCACACTTCTACACTCTGAACGTAAGTGGGCAGCAAACACAGACTTGTGTCTCATTCACACTTCTACACCCAGAACGTTAGTGGGCTGCAAACACAGACTTGTGTCTCATTCACACTTCTACACCCAGAACGTTAGTGGGCTGCAAACACAGACTTGGGTCTCATTCACAATTCTACACTCTGAACGTTAGTGGGCTGCAAACACAGACTTGTTTCTCATTCACACTTCTCAACCCAGAACGTTAGTGGGATGCAAACACAGACTTGTGTCTCATCCACATTTCTACAGGCAGAACGTTAGTGCGCTGCAAACATAGAATTGGTTCTCATTCACACTTCTACACACAGAACGTTAGTGGGCTGCAAATACAGACTTGGGTCTCATTCATAGTTCTACACACAGAACGTTAGTGGGCTGCAAACACAGACTTCGATCTCATTCACACTTTTACACACAGAACGTTACAGGGGTGCAAACACAGACTTGGGTCTCATTCACACTTGTACACACAGAACGTTACTGGGCTGCAAACACAGACATGGGACTCATTACACTTCTACACACAGAACGTTAGTGGGCTGCAAACACAGACCTGGGTCTCATTCACACTTCTACACACAGAACGTTATTGGGCTACAAACACAGACTTGGGTCTCATGCACACTTCTACTCACAGGACGTTATTGGGCTGCAAACACAGACTTGGGTCTCATTCACACTTCTACACACAGAACGTTACTGGGCTGCAAACGCAGACTTGGGTCTTATTCACACTTGTACACACAGAACGTTAGTGGGCTGCAAACACAGACTTGGGCCTCATTACACTTCTACACGCAGAACGTTACTGGGCTGCAAACACAGACTTGGGTCTCATGCACACTTCTACACACAGGACGTTAGTGGGCTTCAAACACAGACTTGGGTCTCATTCACACTTCTACACACAGAACGTTACTGGGCTGCAAACACAGACTTCGTTCTTATTCACACTTGTACACACAGAACGTTACTGGGCTGCAAACACAGACTTGGGTCTCATTCACACTTATACACACAGAACGTTACTAGGCTGCAAACACTGTCTTGAGTCTTATTCACACTTCTACACACAGAACGTTAGTGGGCTGCAAACACAGACTTGGGACTCATTCACACTACTTCACACAGAACGTTAGTGGGCTGCAAACACAGACATCGGTCTCATTCATACTTCTACACACAGAACGTTAGTGGGCTGCAAACACAGACTTGGGTCCCATGCACACTTCTGCACACAGGACGTTAGTGGGCTTCAAACACAGACTTGGGTCTCATTCACACTTCTACACACAGAAAGTTACTGGGCTGCAAACACAGTCTTGGTTCTTATTCACACTTGTACACACAGAACGTTACTGGGCTGCAAACACAGACTTGGGTCTCATTCACACTTTTACACACAGAACGTTACTGGGCTGCAAACACTGTCTTGAGTCTTATTCACACTTCTACACACAGAACGTTAGCGGGCTGCAAACACAGACTTGGGACTCATTCACACTACTTCACACAGAACGTTAATGGGCTGCAAACACAGACTTGGGTCTCATTCACACTTCTACACACAGAACGTTAGTGGGCTTCAAACACAGACTTGGGTCTCATTCACACTTCTACACACAGAACGTTACTGGGCTGCAAACATCGACTTGGGTCTCATTCACACGTCTACGCACAGAACATTAGTGGGCTGCAAACACAGACTTCGATCTCATTCACACTTCTACACACAGAACGTTACTGGGCTGCATACACTGTCTTCAGTCTTTTTCACACTTTTACACACAGAACGTTAGTGGGTTGCATACACAGACTTGGGTCTCATTCAAACTTCTTCACACAGAACATTACTGGGCTGCAAACACAGACTTGGGTCTCAATCACACTTCTACACACAGAACGTTAGTGGGCTGCAAACACAGTCTTGGATCTCATTCACACTTCTACACACAGAACGTTAGTGGGCTGCAAACACAGACTTGGGTCTCATTCACACTTATACACCCAGAACTTTAGTGGGCTGGAAACACAGACTTGGGTCTCATTCACACGCCTACACACAGAACGTTACTGGGCTGCAAACACAGACTTGGGTCTTATTCACACTTGTACACACAGAACGTTAGTGGGCTGCAAACACAGACTTGGGTCTCCTTACACTTCTACACACAGAACGTTACTGGGCTGCAAACACAGACTTGGGTCTCATTCTCACTTCAACACACAGAACGTTAGTGGGCTGCAAACACAGACTTGGGTCTTATTACACTTCTACAGACAGAACGTTAGTGGGCTGCAAACACAGACTTGGGTCTCATTCACATTTCTACACACAGAACGTTAGTGGGCTGCAAACACAGACTCGGGTCTCATGCACACTCCTACACACAGGACGTTAGTGGGCTTCAAACACAGACTTGGGTCTCATTCACACTTATACACACAGAACGTTACTGGGCTGCAAACACAGACTTGGTTCTTATTCACACTAGTACACACAGAACGTAACTGGGCTGCAAACACAGACTTGGGTCTCGTTCACACTTCTACACACAGAACGTAACTGGGCTGCAAACACTGACTTGGGTCTTATTCACACTTCTACACACAGAACGTTACTGGGCTGCAAACACTGTCTTGAGTCTTATTCACACTTCTACACACAGAACGTTAGTGGGCTGCAAACACAGACTTGGGTCTCATTCCACTACTTCACACAGAACGTTACTGGGCTGCAAACACTGTCTTGAATTTTATTCACACTTCTACACACAGAACGTTAGTGGGCTGCAAACACAGTCTTGGGTCTCATTCACACTACTTCACACAGAACGTTAGTGGGCTGCAAACACAGACTTGGGTCTCATTCACAATTCTACACTCTGAACGTTAGTGGGCTGCAAACACAGACTTGCTTCTCATTCACACTTCTCAACCCAGAACGCTAGTGGGATGCAAACACAGACTTGTGTCTCATCCACATTTCTACACGCAGAACGTTAGTGCGCTGCAAACATAGAATTGGTTCTCATTCACACTTCTACACACAGAACGTTAGTGGGCTGCAAACACAGACTTGGGTCTCATTCATAGTTCTACACACAGAACGTTAGTGGGCTGCAAACACAGACTTCGATCTCATTCACACTTTTACACACAGAACGTTACAGGGGTGCAAACACAGACTTGGGTCTCATTCACACTTGTACACACAGAACGTTACTGGGCTGCAAACACAGACTTGGGACTCATTACACTTCTACACACAGAACGTTAGTGGGCTGCAAACACAGACCTGGGTCTCATTCACACTTCTACACACAGAACGTTATTGGGCTGCAAACACAGACTTGGGTCTCATGCACACTTCTACAGACAGAACGTTAGTGGGCTGCAAACACAGACTTGGGTCTCATTACACTTCTACACACAGAACGTTAGTGGGCTGCAAACACAGACTTGGGCCTCATTACACTTCTACACGCAGAACGTTACTGGGCTGCAAACACAGACTTGTGTCTCATTCTCACTTCTGCAGACAGAACGTTAGTGGGCTGCAAACACAGACTTGGGTCTCATGCACACTTCTACACACAGGACGTTAGTGGGCTTCAAACACAGACTTGGGTCTCATTCACACTTCTACACACAGAACGTTACTGGGCTGCAAAAACAGACTTCGTTCTTATTCACACTTGTACACACAGAACGTTACTGGGCTGCAAACACAGACTTGGGTCTCATTCACACTTATACACACAGAACGTTACTGGGCTGCAAACACTGTCTTGAGTCTTATTCACACTTCTACACACAGAACGTTAGTGGGCTGCAAACACAGACTTGGGACTCATTCACACTACTTCACACAGAACGTTAGTGGGCTGCAAACACAGACTTCGGTCTCATTCACACTTCTACACACAGAACGTTAGTGGGCTGCAAACACAGACTTGGGTCTTATTCCCACTTCTACACACAGAACGTTACTGGGCTGAAAATACACACTTGGGTCTCATTCACACTTCTACACACAGAACGTTACTGGGCTGCAAATACACACTTGGGTCTCATTCACACTTCTACACACAGAACGTTACTGGGCTGTAAACACTGACTTGGGTCCCATTCACACTACTACACACAGAACGTTAGTGGACTGCAAACACAGACTGGGGTCTCATTCACACTACTTCACACAGAACGTTAATGGGCTGCAAACACAGACTTGGGTCTCATTCACACTACTTCACACAGAACGTTAATGGGCTGCAAACACAGACTGGGGTCTCATTCACACTGCTACACACAGAACGTCAATGGGCTGCAAACACAGACTTGGGTCTCATTCTCACTTCTACACACAGAACCTAAGTGGGCTGCAAACACAGACTTGGGTCTCATTCACACTTCTACACACAGAACGTTAGTGGGCTGCAAACACTGACTAGGGTCTCATTCACACTTCTACACACAGAACGTTAGTGGGCTGCAAACACAGACTTGGGTCTCATTCACACATCTACACACAGAACGTTAGTGGGCTGCAAACACAGACGTGGGTCTCATTCACACTTCTACACCCAGAAAGTTAGTGGGATACAAACACAGACTTGTATCTCATCCACATTTCCACACACAGAACGTTAGTGGGCTGCAAACATAGACTTGGTTCTCAATCACACATCTACACACAGAAGGTTAGTGGGCTGCAAACACTGACTTGGGTCTCATCCACACTTCTACACACAGAACGTTAATGGGCTGCAAACACAGACTTGGGTCTCATTCCCACTTTTACACCCAGAACGTTACTGGGCTGCAAATACACACTTGGGTCTCATTCACACTACTTCACACAGAACGTTAATGGGCTGCAAACACAGACTTGGGTCTTATTCACACTTCTACACACAGAACGTTACTGAGCTGCAAACACTGTCTTGAGTCTTATTCACACTTCTACACACAGGACGATAGTGGTCTTCAAACACAGACTTGGGTCTCATTCACACTACTTCACACAGAACGTTAATGGGCTGCAAACACAGACTTGGGTCTCATTCACACTTCTACACACAGAACGTTAATGGGCTGCAAACACAGACTTGGGTCTCATTCCCACTTTTACACCCAGAACGTTACTGGGCTGCAAATACACACTTGGGTCTCATTCACACTACTTCACACGGAACGTTAATGGGCTGCAAACACAGACTTGGGTCTTATTCACACTTCTACACACAGAACGATAGTGGTCTTCAAACACAGACTTGGGTCTCATTCACACTACTTCACACAGAACGTTAATGGGCTGCAAACACAGACTTGAGTCTCATTCACACTTCTACACACAGAACGTTAGTGGGCTGCAAACACAGACTTGGGTCTCATTCACACTTCTACACACAGAAGGTTACTGTGCTGCAAACACAGAATTGGGCCTCATTCACACTTCTACACACAGAACGTTAGTGGGCTTCAAACACAGACTTGGGTCTCATTCACTCGACTACGCACAGAACGTTAGTGGGCTGCGAACACTGACTTGGGTCTCATTCACACTTCTACACACAGAACGTTAGTGCGCTGCAAACACAGACTTGGGTCTCATTCACACATCTACACACAGAACGTTACTGGGCTGCAAACACAGACTTGGGTCGCATTCACACTTCTACACACAGAACGTTACTGAGCCGCAAACACTGTCTTGAGTCTTATTCACACTTCTACACACAGAACGATAGTGGTCTTCAAACACAGACTTGGGTCTCATTCACACTACTTCACACAGAACGTTAATGGGCTGCAAACACAGACTTGAGTCTCATTCACACTTCTACACACAGAACGTTAGTGGGCTGCAAACACAGACTTGGGTCTCATTCACACTTCTACACACAGAACGTTAGTGGGCTGCAATCACACACTTTTGTCTCATTCACACTTCTACAAACAGAACGTTAGTGGGCTGCAAACGCAGACTTGCGTCTCATTCACACGACTACACACAGACCGTTAGTGGGCTGCAAGCACTGACTTGGGTCTCATTCACACTTCTACACACAGAACGTTACTGGGCTGCAAACACAGACTTGGGTCTCATTCACACATCTACACACAGAACGTTACTGGGCTGCAAACACAGACTTGGGTCGCATTCACACTTCTACACACAGAACGTTACTGAGCCGCAAACACTGTCTTGAGTCTTATTCACACTTCTACACACAGAATGATAGTGGTCTTCAAACACAGACTTGGGTCACATTCACACTACTTGACACAGAACGTTAATGGGTTGCAAACACAGAATTGGGTCTCATTCACACTTCTACACACAGAACGTTAATGGGCTGCAAAGACAGACTTGGGTCTCACTCACACTTCCACACACAGAACGTTCGTTGGCTGCAAACACTGATTAGGGTCTCATTCACACATCTACGCACAGAACGTTAGTGGGCTGCAAACACACACACTTGGGTCTCATTCACACTTCTACACTCTGAACGTAAGTGGGCTGCAAACACAGACTTGTGTCTCATTCACACTTCTACACCCAGAACGTTAGTGGGCTGCAAACACAGACTTGTGTCTCATTCACACTTCTACACCCAGAACGTTAGTGGGCTGCAAACACAGACTTGGGTCTCATTCACAATTCTACACTCTGAACGTTAGTGGGCTGCAAACACAGACTTGTTTCTCATTCACACTTCTCAACCCAGAACGTTAGTGGGATGCAAACACAGACTTGTATCTCATCCACATTTCTACACGCAGAACGTTAGTGCGCTGCAAACATAGAATTGGTTCTCATTCACACTTCTACACACAGAACGTTAGTGGGCTGCAAATACAGACTTGGGTCTCATTCATAGTTCTACACACAGAACGTTAGTGGGCTGCAAACACAGACTTCGATCTCATTCACACTTTTACACACAGAACGTTACAGGGGTGCAAACACAGACTTGGGTCTCATTCACACTTGTACACACAGAACGTTACTGGGCTGCAAAAACAGACATGGGACTCATTACACTTCTACACACAGAACGTTAGTGGGCTGCAAACACAGACCTGGGTCTCATTCACACTTCTACACACAGAACGTTATTGGGCTGCAAACACAGACTTGGGTCTCATGCACACTTCTACTCACAGGACGTTATTGGGCTGCAAACACAGACTTGGGTCTCATTCACACTTCTACACACAGAACGTTACTGGGCTGCAAACGCAGACTTGGGTCTTATTCACACTTGTACACACAGAACGTTAGTGGGCTGCAAACACAGACTTGGGCCTCATTACACTTCTACACGCAGAACGTTACTGGGCTGCAAACACAGACTTGGGTCTCATGCACACTTCTACACACAGGACGTTAGTGGGCTTCAAACACAGACTTGGGTCTCATTCACACTTCTACACACAGAACGTTACTGGGCTGCAAACACAGACTTGGGTCTCATTCACACTTATACACACAGAACGTTACTAGGCTGCAAACACTGTCTTGAGTCTTATTCACACTTCTACACACAGAACGTTAGTGGGCTGCAAACACAGACTTGGGACTCATTCACACTACTTCACACAGAACGTTAGTGGGCTGCAAACACAGACTTCGGTCTCATTCATACTTCTACACACAGAACGTTAGTGGGCTGCAAACACAGACTTGGGTCTCATGCACACTTCTGCACACAGGACGTTAGTGGGCTTCAAACACAGACTTGGGTCTCATTCACACTTCTACACACAGAAAGTTACTGGGCTGCAAACACAGACTTGGTTCTTATTCACACTTGTACACACAGAACGTTACTGGGCTGCAAACACAGACTTGGGTCTCATTCACACTTTTACACACAGAACGTTACTGGGCTGCAAACACTGTCTTGAGTCTTATTCTCACTTCTACACACAGAACGTTAGTGGGCTGCAAACACAGACTTGGGACTCATTCACACTACTTCACACAGAACGTTAATGGGCTGCAAACACAGACTTGGGTCTCATTCAAACTTCTACACACAGAACGTTAGTGGGCTTCAAACACAGACTTGGGTCTCATTCACACTTCTACACACAGAACGTTACTGGGCTGCAAACATCGACTTGGGTCTCATTCACACGTCTACGCACAGAACATTAGTGGGCTGCAAACACAGACTTCGATCTCATTCACACTTCTACACACAGAACGTTACTGGGCTGCATAAACTGTCTTCAGTCTTTTTCACACTTTTACACAGAGAACGTTAGTGGGTTGCATACACAGACTTGGGTCTCATTCAAACTTCTTCACACAGAACATTACTGGGCTGCAAACACAGACTTGGGTCTCAATCACACTTCTACACACAGAACGTTAGTGGGCTGCAAACACAGTCTTGGATCTCATTCACACTTCTACACACAGAACGTTAGTGGGCTGCAAACACAGACTTGGGTCTCATTCACACTTATACACCCAGAACTTTAGTGGGCTGGAAACACAGACTTGGGTCTCATTCACACGCCTACACACAGAACGTTACTGGGCTGCAAACACAGACTTGGGTCTTATTCACACTTGTACACACAGAACGTTAGTTGGCTGCAAACACAGACTTGGGTCTCCTTACACTTCTACACACAGAACGTTACTGGGCTGCAAACACAGACTTGGGTCTCATTCTCACTTCAACACACAGAACGTTAGTGGGCTGCAAACACAGACTTGGGTCTTATTACACTTCTACAGACAGAACGTTAGTGGGCTGCAAACACAGACTTGGGTCTCATTCACATTTCTACACACAGAACGTTAGTGGGCTGCAAACACAGACTCGGGTCTCATGCACACTCCTACACACAGGACGTTAGTGGGCTTCAAACACAGACTTGGGTCTCATTCACACTTATACACACAGAACGTTACTGGGCTGCAAACACAGACTTGGTTCTTATTCACACTTGTACACACAGAACGTAACTGGGCTGCAAACACAGACTTGGGTCTCATTCACACTTCTACACAAAGAACGTAACTGGGCTGCAAACACTGACTTGGGTCTTATTCACACTTCTACACACAGAACGTTACTGGGCTGCAAACATTGTCTTGAGTCTTATTCACACTTCTACACACAGAACGTTAGTGGGCTGCAAACACAGACTTGGGTCTCATTCCACTACTTCACACAGAACGTTACTGGGCTGCAAACACTGTCTTGAATTTTATTCACACTTCTACACACAGAACGTTAGTGGGCTGCAAACACAGTCTTGGGTCTCATTCACACTACTTAACACAGAACGTTAGTGGGCTGCAAACACAGACTTGGGTCTCATTCACAATTCTACACTCTGAACGTTAGTGGGCTGCAAACACAGACTTGCTTCTCATTCACACTTCTCAACCCAGAACGCTAGTGGGATGCAAACACAGACTTGTGTCTCATCCACATTTCTACACGCAGAACGTTAGTGCGCTGCAAACATAGAATTGGTTCTCATTCACACTTCTACACACAGAACGTTAGTGGGCTGCAAACACAGACTTGGGTCTCATTCATAGTTCTACACACAGAACGTTAGTGGGCTGCAAACACAGACTTCGATCTCATTCACACTTTTACACACAGAACGTTACAGGGGTGCAAACACAGACTTGGGTCTCATTCACACTTGTACACACAGAACGTTACTGGGCTGCAAACACAGACTTGGGACTCATTACACTTCTACACACAGAACGTTAGTGGGCTGCAAACACAGACCTGGGTCTCATTCACACTTCTACACACAGAACGTTATTGGGCTGCAAACACAGACTTGGGTCTCATGCACACTTCTACAGACAGAACGTTAGTGGGCTGCAAACACAGACTTGGGTCTCATTACACTTCTACACACAGAACGTTAGTGGGCTGCAAACACAGACTTGGGCCTCATTACACTTCTACACGCAGAACGTTACTGGGCTGCAAACACAGACTTGTGTCTCATTCTCACTTCTGCAGACAGAACGTTAGTGGGCTGCAAACACAGACTTGGGTCTCATGCACACTTCTACACACAGGACGTTAGTGGGCTTCAAACACAGACTTGGGTCTCATTCACACTTCTACACACAGAACGTTACTGGGCTGCAAAAACAGACTTCGTTCTTATTCACACTTGTACACACAGAACGTTACTGGGCTGCAAACACAGACTTGGGTCTCATTCACACTTATACACACAGAACGTTACTGGGCTGCAAACACTGTCTTGAGTCTTATTCACACTTCTACACACAGAACGTTAGTGGGCTGCAAACACAGACTTGGGACTCATTCACAATACTTCACACAGAACGTTAGTGGGCTGCAATCACAGACTTCGGTCTCATTCACACTTCTACACACAGAACGTTAGTGGGCTGCAAACACAGACTTGGGTCTCATGCACACTTCTACACACAGGACGTTAGTGGGCTTCAAACACAGACTTGGGTCCCATTCACACTTCTACACACAGAACGTTACTGGGCTGCAAATACTGTCTTGAGTCTTATTCACACTTCTACACACAGAACGTTAGTGGGCTGCAAACACAGACTTGAGACTCATTCACACTACTTCACACAGAACGTTAATGGGCTGCAAACACAGACTTGGGTCTCATTCACACTTCTACACACAGAACGTTAGTTGGCTTCAAATACAGACTTGGGTCTCATTTACACTTCTACACACAGAACGTTACTGGGCTGCAAACACAGACTTGGGTCTCATTCACACTTCTACACACAGAACGTTACTGAGCTGCAAACACTGTCTTGAGTCTTATTCACACTTCTACACTCAGAACGATAGTGGTCTTCAAACACAGACTTGGGTCTCATTCACCCTACTTCACAGAGAACGTTAATGGGCTGCAAACACAGACTTGGGTCTCATTCACACTTCTACACACAGAACGTTAATGGGCTGCAAACACAGACTTGGGTCTCATTCCCACTTCTACACCCAGAACGTTACTGGGCTGCAAATACACACTTGGGTCTCATTCACACTTCTACACACAGAACGTTACTGGGCTGCAAATACACACTTGGGTCTCATTCACACTTCTACACACAGAACGTTACTGGGCTGTAAACACTGACTTGGGTCCCATTCACACTTCTACACTCAGAACGTTAGTGGACTGCAAACACAGACTGGGGTCTCATTCACACTACTTCACACAGAACGTTAATGGGCTGCAAACACAGACTTGGGTCTCATTCACACTGCTACACACAGAACGTCAATGGGCTGCAAACACAGACTTGGGTCTCATTCACACTTCTACACACAGAACCTAAGTGGGCTGCAAACACAGACTTGGGTCTCATTCACACTTCTACACACAGAACGTTAGTGGGCTGCAAACACTGACTAAGATCTCATTCACACTTCTACACACAGAACGTTAGTGGGCTGCAAACACAGACTTAGGTCTCATTCACACATCTACACACAGAACGCTAGTGGGCTGCTAACACAGACTTGGGTCTCATTCACACTTCTACACCCAGAACGTTAGTGGTATACAAACACAGACTTGTATCTCATCCACATTTCCACACACAGAACGTTAGTGGGCTGCAAACATAGACTTGGTTCTCATTCACACATCTACACACAGAACGTTAGTGGGCTGCAAACACAGACTTGTATCTCATCCACACTTCTACACACAGAACGTTAGTGGGCTGCAAACACAGACTTGGGTCTCATTCACACTTCTACACACAGAACGTTAGTGCGCTGCAATCATAGACTTGGGTCTCATTCACACTTCTACACACAGAACGTTAGTGGGCTGCAATCACACACTTGGGTCTCATTCACACTTCTACAAACAGAACGTTAGTGGGCTGCAAACGCAGACTTGCGTCTCATTCACACGACTACACACAGACCGTTAGTGGGCTGCAAGCACTGACTTGGGTCTCATTCACACTTCTACACACAGAACGTTACTGGGCTGCAAACACAGACTTGGGTCTCATTCACACTTCTACACACAGAACGTTACTGGGCTGCAAACACAGACTTGGGTCGCATTCACACTTCTACACACAGAACGTTACTGAGCCGCAAACACTGTCTTGAGTCTTATTCACACTTCTACACACAGAACGATAGTGGTCTTCAAACACAGACTTGGGTCTCATTCACACTACTTGACACAGAACGTTAATGGGTTGCAAACACAGACTTGGGTCTCATTCACACTTCTACACACAGAACGTTAATGGGCTGCAAACACAGACTTGGGTCTCACTCACAATTCCACACACAGAACGTTCGTTGGCTGCAAACACTGATTAGGGTCTCATTCACACATCTACGCACAGAACGTGAGTGGGCTGCAAACACAGAATTGGGTCTCATTCACACATCTACACACAGAACGTTAGTGGGCAGCAAACACACACACTTGGGTCTCATTCACACTTCTACACTCTGAACGTAAGTTGGCTGCAAACACAGACTTGTGTCTCATTCACACTTCTACACCCAGAACGTTAGTGGACTGCAAACATAGACTTGGGTCTCATTCACAATTCTACACTCTGAACGTTAGTGGGCTGCAAACACAGACTTGTTTCTCATTCACACTTCTCAACCCAGAACGTTAGTGGGATGCAAACACAGACTTGTGTCTCATCCACTTTTCTACACGCAGAACGTTAGTACGCTGCAAACATAGAATTGGTTCTCATTCACACTTCTACACACAGAACGTTAGTGGGCTGCAAACACAGACTTGGGTCTCATTCATAGTTCTACACACAGAACGTTAGTGGGCTGCAAACACAGACTTCGATCTCATTCACACTTTTACACACAGAACGTTACAGGGGTGCAAACACAGACTTGGGTCTCATTCACACTTGTACACACAGAACGTTACTGGGCTGCAAACACAGACTTGGGACTCATTACACTTCTACACACAGAACGTTAGTGGGCTGCAAACACAGACCTGGGTCTCATTCACACTTCTACACACAGAACGTTATTGGGCTGCAAACACAGACTTGGGTCTCATGCACACTTCTACTCACAGGACGTTATTGGGCTGCAAACACAGACTTGGGTCTCATTCACACTTCTACACACAGAACGTTACTGGGCTGCAAACACAGACTTGGGTCTTATTCACACTTTTACACACAGAACGTTAGTGGGCTGCAGACACAGACTTGGGCCTCATTACACTTCTACACGCAGAACGTTACTGGGCTGCAAACACAGACTTGTGTCTCATTCTCACTTCTACAGACAGAACGTTAGTGGGCTGCAAACACAGACTTGGGTCTCATTACACTTCTACACACAGAACGTTAGTGGGCTGCAAACACAGACTTCAGTCTCATTCACACTTCTACACACAGAACGTTACTGGGCTGCAAACACAGACTTCGTTCTTATTCACACTTGTACACACAGAACGTTACTGGGCTGCAAACACAGACTTGGGTCTCATTCACACTTATACACACAGAACGTTACTGGGCTGCAAACACCGTCTTGAGTCTTATTCACACTTCTACACACAGAACGTTAGTGGGCTGCAAACACAGACTTGGGACTCATTCACACTACTTTACACAGAACGTTAGTGGGCTGCAAACACAGACTTCGGTCTCATTCACACTTCTACACACAGAACGTTAGTGGGCTGCAAACACAGACTTGGGTCTCATGCACACTTCTACACACAGGACGTTAGTGGGCTTCAAACACAGACTTGGGTCTCATTCACACTTCTACACACAGAACGTTACTGGGCTGCAAACACAGACTTGGTTCTTATTCACACTTGTACACACAGAACGTTACTGGGCTGCAAACACAGACTTGGGTCTTATTCACACTTTTACACACAGAACGTTACTGGGCTGCAAACACTGTCTTGAGTCTTATTCACACTTCTACACACAGAACGTTAGTGGGCTGCAAACACAGACTTGGGACTCATTCACACTACTTCACACAGAACGTCAATGGGCTGCAAACACAGACTTGGGTCTCATTCACACTTCTACACACAGAACGTTAGTGGGCTTCAAACACAGACTTGGGTCTCATTCACACTTCTACACACAGAACGTTACTGGGCTGCAAACATCGACTTGGGTCACATTCACACGTCTACGCACAGAACATTAGTGGGCTGCAAACACAGACTTCGATCTCATTCACACTTCTACACACAGAACGTTACTGGGCTGCATACACTGTCTTCAGCCTTTTTCACACTTTTACACACAGAACGTTAGTGGGTTGCATACACAGACTTGGGTCTCATTCACACTTCTTCACACAGAACATTACTGGGCTGCAAACACAGACTTGGGTCTCAATCACACTTCTACACACAGAACGTTAGTGGCCTGCAAACACAGTCTTGGATCTCATTCACACTTCTACACACAGAACGTTAGTGGGCTGCAAACACAGACTTGGGTCTCATTCACACTTATACACCCAGAACTTTAGTGGGCTGGAAACACAGACTTGGGTCTCATTCACACGCCTACACACAGAACGTTACTGGGCTGCAAACACAGACTTGGGTCTTATTCACACTTGTACACACAGAACGTTAGTGGGCTGCAAACACAGACTTGGGTCTCCTTACACTTCTACACACAGAACGTTACTGGGCTGCAAACACAGACTTGGGTCTCATTCTCACTTCAACACACAGAACGTTAGTGGGCTGCAAACACAGACTTGGGTCTCATTACACTTCTACAGACAGAACGTTAGTGGGCTGCAAACACAGACTTGGGTCTCATTCACACTTCTACACACAGAACGTTACTGGGCTGCAAACACAGACTTGGTTCTTATTCACACTTGTACACACAGAACGTAACTGGGCTTCAAACACAGACCTGGGTCTCATTCACACTTCTACACACAGAACGTAACTGGGCTGCAAACACTGACTTGGGTCTTATTCACACTTCTACACACAGAACGTTACTGGGCTGCACACACTGTCTTGAGTCTTATTCACACTTCTACACACAGAACGTTAGTGGGCTGCAAACACAGACTTGGGTCTCATTCCACTACTTCACACAGAACGTTACTGGGCTACAAACACTGTCTTGAATTTTATTCACACTTCTACACACAGAACGTTAGTGGGCTGCAAACACAGTCTTGGTTCTCATTCACACTACTTCACACAGAACGTTAGTGGGCTGCAAACACAGACTTGGGTCTCATTCACAATTCTACACTCTGGACGTTAGTGGGCTGCAAACACAGACTTGCTTCTCATTCACACTTCTCAACCCAGAACGTTAGTGGGATGCAAACACAGACTTGTGTCTCATCCACATTTCTACACGCAGAACGTTAGTGCGCTGCAAACATAGAATTGGTTCTCATTCACACTTCTACACACAGAACGTTAGTGGGCTGCAAACACAGACTTGGGTCTCATTCATAGTTCTACACACAGAACGTTAGTGGGCTGCAAACACAGACTTCGATCTCATTCACACTTTTACACACAGAACGTTACTGGGGTGCAAACACAGACTTGGGTCTCATTCACACTTGTACACACAGAACGTTACTGGGCTGCAAACACAGACTTGGGACTCATTACACTTCTACACACAGAACGTTAGTGGGCTGCAAACACAGACCTGGGTCTCATTCACACTTCTACACACAGAACGTTATTGGGCTGCAAACACAGACTTGGGTCTCATGCACACTTCTACAGACAGAACGTTAGTGGGCTGCAAACACAGACTTGTGTCTCATTCTCACTTCTGCAGACAGAACGTTAGTGGGCTGCAAACACAGACTTGGGTCTCATGCACACTTCTACACACAGGACGTTAGTGGGCTTCAAACACGGACTTGGGTCTCATTCACACTTCTACACACAGAACGTTACTGGGCTGCAAACACAGACTTCGTTCTTATTCACACTTGTACACACATAACGTTACTGGGCTGCAAACACAGACTTGGGTCTCATTCACACTTATACACACAGAACGTTACTGGGCTGCAAACACTGTCTTGAGTCTTATTCACACTTCTACACACAGAACGTAAGTGGGCTGCAAACACAGTCTTGGGTCTCATTACACTTCTACAGACAGAACGTTAGTGGGATGCAAACACAGACTTGGGTCTCATTACACTTCTACACACAGAACGTTAGTGGGCTGCAAACACAGACTCGGGTCTCATGCACACTCCTACACACAGGACGTTAGTGGGCTTCAAACACAGACTTGGGTCTCATTCACACTTCTACACACAGAACGTTACTGGGCTGCAAACACAGACTTGGTTCTTATTCACACTTGTACACACAGAACGTAACTGGGCTTCAAACACAGACCTGGGTCTCATTCACACTTCTACACACAGAACGTAACTGGGCTGCAAACACTGACTTGGGTCCCATTCACACTTCTACACACAGAACGTTAGTGGACTGCAAACACAGACTGGGGTCTCATTCACACTACTTCACACAGAACGTTAATGGGCTGCAAACACAGACTTGGGTCTCATTCCCACTTCTACACCCAGAACGTTACTGGGCTGCAAATACACACTTGGGTCTCATTCACACTTCTACACACAGAACGTTACTGGGCTGCAAATACACACTTGGGTCTCATTCACACTTCTACACACAGAACGTTACTGGGCTGTAAACACTGACTTGGGTCCCATTCACACTTCTACACACAGAACGTTAGTGGACTGCAAACACAGACTGGGGTCTCATTCACACTACTTCACACAGAACGTTAATGGGCTGCAAACACAGACTTGGGTCTCATTCACACTGCTACACACAGAACGTCAATGGGCTGCAAATACAGACTTGGGTCTCATTCACACTTCTACACACAGAACCTAAGTGGGCTGCAAACACAGACTTGGGTCTCATTCACACTTCTACACACAGAACGTTAGTGGGCTGCAAACACTGACTAAGGTCTCATTCACACTTCTACACACAGAACGTTAGTGGGCTGCAAACACAGACTTGGGTCTCATTCACACATCTACACACAGAACGTTAGTGGGCTGCTAACACAGACTTGGGTCTCATTCACACTTCTACACCCAGAACGTTAGTGGTATACAAACACAGACTTGTATCTCATCCACATTTCCACACACAGAACGTTAGTGGGCTGCAAACATAGACTTGGTTCTCATTCACACATCTACACACAGAACGTTAGTGGGCTGCAAACACAGACTTGTATCTCATCCACACTTCTACACACAGAACGTTAGTGGGCTGCAAACACAGACTTGGGTCTCATTCACACTTCTACACACAGAACGTTAGTGCGCTGCAATCATAGACTTGGGTCTCATTCACACTTCTACACACAGAACGTTAGTGGGCTGCAATCACACACTTGGGTCTCATTCACACTTCTACAAACAGAACGTTAGTGGGCTGCAAACGCAGACTTGCGTCTCATTCACACGACTACACACAGACCGTTAGTGGGCTGCAAGCACTGACTTGGGTCTCATTCACACTTCTACACACAGAACGTTACTGGGCTGCAAACACAGACTTGGGTCTCATTCACACTTCTACACACAGAACGTTACTGGGCTGCAAACACAGACTTGGGTCGCATTCACACTTCTACACACAGAACGTTACTGAGCCGCAAACACTGTCTTGAGTCTTATTCACACTTCTACACACAGAACGATAGTGGTCTTCAAACACAGACTTGGGTCTCATTCACACTACTTGACACAGAACGTTAATGGGTTGCAAACACAGACTTGGGTCTCATTCACACTTCTACACACAGAACGTTAATGGGCTGCAAACACAGACTTGGGTCTCACTCACAATTCCACACACAGAACGTTCGTTGGCTGCAAACACTGATTAGGGTCTCATTCACACATCTACGCACAGAACGTGAGTGGGCTGCAAACACAGAATTGGGTCTCATTCACACATCTACACACAGAACGTTAGTGGGCAGCAAACACACACACTTGGGTCTCATTCACACTTCTACACTCTGAACGTAAGTTGGCTGCAAACACAGACTTGTGTCTCATTCACACTTCTACACCCAGAACGTTAGTGGACTGCAAACATAGACTTGGGTCTCATTCACAATTCTACACTCTGAACGTTAGTGGGCTGCAAACACAGACTTGTTTCTCATTCACACTTCTCAACCCAGAACGTTAGTGGGATGCAAACACAGACTTGTGTCTCATCCACATTTCTACACGCAGAACGTTAGTGCGCTGCAAACATAGAATTGGTTCTCATTCACACTTCTACACACAGAACGTTAGTGGGCTGCAAACACAGACTTGGGTCTCATTCATAGTTCTACACACAGAACGTTAGTGGGCTGCAAACACAGACTTCGATCTCATTCACACTTTTACACACAGAACGTTACAGGGGTGCAAACACAGACTTGGGTCTCATTCACACTTGTACACACAGAACGTTACTGGGCTGCAAACACAGACTTGGGACTCATTACACTTCTACACACAGAACGTTAGTGGGCTGCAAACACAGACCTGGGTCTCATTCACACTTCTACACACAGAACGTTATTGGGCTGCAAACACAGACTTGGGTCTCATGCACACTTCTACTCACAGGACGTTATTGGGCTGCAAACACAGACTTGGGTCTCATTCACACTTCTACACACAGAACGTTACTGGGCTGCAAACACAGACTTGGGTCTTATTCACACTTGTACACACAGAACGTTAGTGGGCTGCAGACACAGACTTGGGCCTCATTACACTTCTACACGCAGAACGTTACTGGGCTGCAAACACAGACTTGTGTCTCATTCTCACTTCTACAGACAGAACGTTAGTGGGCTGCAAACACAGACTTGGGTCTCATTACACTTCTACACACAGAACGTTAGTGAGCTGCAAACACAGACTTCAGTCTCATTCACACTTCTACACACAGAACGTTAGTGGGCTGCAAACACAGACTTGGGTCTCATGCACACTTCTACACACAGGACGTTAGTGGGCTTCAAACACAGACTTGGGTCTCATTCACACTTCTACACACAGAACGTTACTGGGCTGCAAACACAGACTTCGTTCTTATTCACACTTGTACACACAGAACGTTACTGGGCTGCAAACACAGACTTGGGTCTCATTCACACTTATACACACAGAACGTTACTGGGCTGCAAACACTGTCTTGAGTCTTATTCACACTTCTGCACACAGAACGTTAGTGGGCTGCAAACACAGACTTGGGACTCATTCACACTACTTTACACAGAACGTTAGTGGGCTGCAAACACAGACTTCGGTCTCATTCACACTTCTACACACAGAACGTTAGTGGGCTGCAAACACAGACTTGGGTCTCATGCACACTTCTACACACAGGACGTTAGTGGGCTTCAAACACAGACTTGGGTCTCATTCACACTTCTACACACAGAACGTTACTGGGCTGCAAACACAGACTTGGTTCTTATTCACACTTGTACACACAGAACGTTACTGGGCTGCAAACACAGACTTGGGTCTTATTCACACTTTTACACACAGAACGTTACTGGGCTGCAAACACTGTCTTGAGTCTTATTCACACTTCTACACACAGAACGTTAGTGGGCTGCAAACACAGACTTGGGACTCATTCACACTACTTCACACAGAACGTCAATGGGCTGCAAACACAGACTTGGGTCTCATTCACACTTCTACACACAGAACGTTAGTGGGCTTCAAACACAGACTTGGGTCTCATTCACACTTCTACACACAGAACGTTACTGGGCTGCAAACATCGACTTGGGTCTCATTCACACGTCTACGCACAGAACATTAGTGGACTGCAAACACAGACTTCGATCTCATTCACACTTCTACACACAGAACGTTACTGGGCTGCATACACTGTCTTCAGCCTTCTTCACACTTTTACACACAGAACGTTAGTGGGTTGCATACACAGACTTGGGTCTCATTCACACTTCTTCACACAGAACCTTACTGGGCTGCAAACACAGACTTGGGTCTCAATCACACTTCTACACACAGAACGTTAGTGGGCTGCAAACACAGTCTTGGATCTCTTTCACACTTCTACACACAGAACGTTAGTGGGCTGCAAACACAGACTTGGGTCTCATTCACACTTATACACCCAGAACTTTAGTGGGCTGGAAACACAGACTTGGGTCTCATTCACACGCCTACACACAGAACGTTACTGGGCTGCAAACACAGACTTGGGACTTATTCACACTTGTACACACAGAACGTTAGTGGGCTTCAAACACAGACTTGGGTCTCCTTACACTTCTACACACAGAACGTTACTGGGCTGCAAACACAGACTTGGGTCTCATTCTCACTTCAACACACAGAACGTTAGTGGGCTGCAAACACAGACTTGGGTCTCATTACACTTCTACAGACAGAACGTTAGTGGGCTGCAAACACAGACTTGGGTCTCATTCACATTTCTACACACAGAACGTTAGTGGGCTGCAAACACAGACTCGGGTCTCATGCACACTCCTACACACAGGACGTTAGTGGGCTTCAAACACAGACTTGGGTCTCATTCACACTTCTACACACAGAACGTTACTGGGCTGCAAACACAGACTTGGTTCTTATTCACACTTGTACACACAGAACGTAACTGGGCTTCAAACACAGACCTGGGTCTCATTCACACTTCTACACACAGAACGTAACTGGGCTGCAAACATTGACTTGGGTCTTATTCACACTTCTACACACAGAACGTTACTGGGCTGCAAACACTGTCTTGAGTCTTATTCACACTTCTACACACAGAACGTTAGTGGGCTGCAAACACAGACTTGGGTCTCATTCCACTACTTCACACAGAACGTTACTGGGCTACAAACACTGTCTTGAATTTTATTCACACTTCTACACACAGAACGTTAGTGGGCTGCAAACACAGTCTTGGTTCTCATTCCCACTACTTCACACAGAACGTTAGTGGGCTGCAAACACAGACTTGTGTCTCATTCACAATTCTACACTCTGGACGTTAGTGGGCTGCAAACACAGACTTGGGTCTCATTCATAGTTCTACACACAGAACGTTAGTGGGCTGCAAACACAGACTTCGATCTCATTCACACTTTTACACACAGAACGTTACTGGGGTGCAAACACAGACTTGGGTCTCATTCACACTTGTACACACAGAACGTTAGTGGGCTGCAAACACAGACCTGGGTCTCATTCACACTTCTACACACAGAACGTTATTGGGCTGCAAACACAGACTTGGGTCTCATGCACACTTCTACAGACAGAACGTTAGTGGGCTGCAAACACAGACTTGTGTCTCATTCTCACTTCTGCACACAGAACGTTAGTGGGCTGCAAACACAGACTTGGGTCTCATGCACACTTCTACACACAGGACGTTAGTGGGCTTCAAACACAGACTTGGGTCTCATTCACACTTCTACACACAGAACGTTACTGGGCTGCAAACACAGACTTCGTTCTTATTCACACTTGTACACACATAACGTTACTGGGCTGCAAACACAGACTTGGGTCTCATTCACACTTATACACACAGAACGTTACTGGGCTGCAAACACTGTCTTGAGTCTTATTCACACTTCTACACACAGAACGTAAGTGGGCTGCAAACACAGTCTTGGGTCTCATTACACTTCTACAGACAGAACGTTAGTGGGCTGCAAACACAGACTTGGGTCTCATTACACTTCTACACACAGAACGTTAGTGGGCTGCAAACACAGACTCGGGTCTCATGCACACTCCTACACACAGGACGTTAGTGGGCTTCAAACACAGACTTGGGTCTCATTCACACTTCTACACACAGAACGTTACTGGGCTGCAAACACAGACTTGGTTCTTATTCACACTTGTACACACAGAACGTAACTGGGCTTCAAACACAGACCTGGGTCTCATTCACACTTCTACACACAGAACGTAACTGGGCTGCAAACACTGACTTGGGTCTTATTCACACTTCTACACACAGAACGTTACTGGGCTGCTAACACTGTCTTGAGTCTTATTCACACTTCTACTCACAGAACGTTAGTGGGCTGCAAACACAGACTTGGGTCTCATTCCACTACTTCACACAGAACGTTACTGGGCTGCAAACACTGTCTTGAATTTTATTCACACTTCTACACACAGAACGTTAGTGGGCTGCAAACACAGTCTTGGGTCTCATTCACACTACTTCACACAGAACGTTAGTGGGCTGCAAACACAGACTTGGGTCTCATTCACAATTCTACACTCTGGACGTTAGTGGGCTGCAAACACAGACTTGCTTCTCATTCACACTTCTCAACCCAGAACGTTAGTGGGATGCAAACACAGACTTGTGTCGCATCCACATTTCTACACGCAGAACGTTAGTGCGCTGCAAACATAGAATTGGTTCTCATTCACACTTCTACACACATAACGTTAGTGGGCTGCAAGCACAGACTTGGGTCTCATTCATAGTTCTACACACAGAACGTTAGTGGGCTGCAAACACAGACTTCGATCTCATTCACACTTTTACACACAGAACGTTACTGGGGTGCAAACACAGACTTGGGTCTCATTCACACTTGTACACACAGAACGTTACTGGGCTGCAAACACAGACTTGGGACTCATTACACTTCTACACACAGAACGTTAGTGGGCTGCAAACACAGACCTGGGTCTCATTCACACTTCTACACACAGAACGTTATTGGGCTGCAAACACAGACTTGGGTCTCATGCACACTTCTACAGACAGAACGTTAGTGGGCTGCAAACACAGACTTGGGTCTAATTACACTTCTACACACAGAACGTTAGTGGGCTGCAAACACAGACTTGGGCCTCATTACACTTCTACACGCAGAACGTTACTGGGCTGCAAACACAGACTTGTGTCTCATTCTCACTTCTGCAGACAGAACGTTAGTGGGCTGCAAACACAGACTTGGGTCTCATGCACACTTCTACACACAGGACGTTAGTGGGCTTCAAACACAGACTTGGGTCTCATTCACACTTATACACACAGATTGTTACTGGGCTGCAAACACTGTCTTGAGTCTTATTCACACTTCTACACACAGAACGTTAGTGGGCTGCAAACACAGACTTGGGACTCATTCACACTACTTCACAAAGAACGTTAGTGGGCTGCAAACACAGACTTCGGTCTCATTCACACTTCTACACACAGAACGTTAGTGGGCTGCGAACACAGACTTGGGTCTCATGCACACTTCTACACACAGGACGTTAGTGGGCTTCAAACACAGACTTGGGTCCCGTTCACACTTCTACACACAGAACGTTACTGGGCTGCAAACACTGTCTTGAGTCTTATTCACACTTCTACACACAGAACGTTAGTGGACTGCAAACACAGACTTGAGACTCATTCACACTACTTCACACAGAACGTTAATGGGCTGCAAACACAGACTTGGGTCTCATTCACACTTCTACACACAGAACGTTAGTTGGCTTCAAACACAGACTTGGGTCTCATTCACACTTCTACACACAGAACGTTACTGGGCTGCAAACATCGACTTGGGTCTCATTCACACGTCTACGCACAGAACATTAGTGGGCTGCAAACACAGACTTCGATCTCATTCACACTTCTACACACAGAACGTTACTGGGCTTCATACACTGTTTTCAGTCTTTTTCACACTTTTACACTCAGAACGTTAGTGGGTTGCATACACAGACTTGGGTCTCATTCACACAGAACATTACTGGGCTGCAAACACAGACTTGGGTCTCAATCACACTTCTACACACAGAACGTTAGTGGGCTGCAAACACAGTCTTGGATCTCATTCACACTGCTACACACAGAACGTAAGTGGGCTGCAAACACAGACTTGGGTCTCATTCACACTTATACACCCAGAACTTTAGTGGGCTGGAAACACAGACTTGGGTCTCATTCACACGCCTACACACAGAACGTTACTGGGCTTCAAACACAGACTTGGGTCTTATTCACACTTGTACACACAGAACGTTAGTGGGCTGCAAACACAGACTTGGGTCTCCTTACACTTCTACACACAGAACGTTACTGGGCTGCAAACACAGACTTGGGTCTCATTCTCACTTCAACACACAGAACGTTACTGGGCTGCAAACATAGACTTGGGTCTCATTACACTTCTACAGACAGAACGTTAGTGGGCTGCAAACACAGACTTGGGTCTCATTCACATTTCTACACACAGAACGTTTGTGGGCTGCAAACACAGACTTGGGTCTCATGCACACTCCTACACACAGGACGTTAGTGGGCTTCAAACACAGACTTTGGTCTCATTCACACTTCTACACACAGAACGTTACTGGGCTGCAAACACAGACTTGGTTCTTATTCACACTTGTACACACAGAACGTAACTGGGCTGCAAACACAGACTTGGGTCTCATTCACACTTCTACACACAGAACGTTACTGGGCTGCAAACACTGACTTGGGTCTTATTCACACTTCTACACACAGAACGTTACTGGGCTGCAAACACTGTCTTGAGTCTTATTCACACTTCTACACACAGAACGTTAGTGGGCTGCAAACACAGACTTGGGTCTCATACACACTACTTCACACAGAACGTTACTGGGCTGCAAACACTGTCTTGAATTTTATTCACACTTCTACACACAGTACGTTAGTGGGCTGCAAACACAGTCTTGGGTCTCATTCACACTACTTCACACAGAACGTTAATGGGCTGCAAACGCAGACTTGGGTCTCATTCACACTTCTACACACAGAACGTTAGTGGGTTGCAAGCACTGACTTGTGTCTCATTCACACTTCTACACACAGAACGTTAGTGGGCTGCAAACACAGACTTGGGTCTCATTCACACTTCTACACACAGAACGTTACTGGGCTGCAAACACAGACTTGGGTCTTATTCACACTTGTACACACAGAACGTTAGTGGGCTGCAAACACAGACTTGGGTCTCATTACACTTCTACACGCAGAACGTTACTGGGCTGCAAACACAGACTCTTCTCATTCTCACTTCTACAGACAGAACGTTAGTGGGCTGCAAACACAGACTTGGGTCTCATTCACACTTATACACCCAGAACTTTAGTGGGCTGGAAACACAGACTTGGGTCTCATTCACACGCCTACACACAGAACGTTACTGGGCTGCAAACACAGACTTGGGTCTTATTCACACTTGTACACACAGAACGTTAGTGGGCTGCAAACACAGACTTGGGTCTCCTTACACTTCTACACACAGAACGTTACTGGGCCGCAAACACAGACTTGGGTCTCATTCTCACTTCAACACACAGAACGTTAGTGGGCTGCAAACACAGACTTGGTTCTCATTACACTTCTACAGACAGAACGTTAGTGGGCTGCAAACACAGACTTGGGTCTCATTCACATTTCTACACACAGAACCTTAGTGGGCTGCAAACACAGACTTGGGTCTCATGCACACTCCTACACATAGGACGTTAGTGGGCTTCAAACACAGACTTGGGTCTCATTCACACTTCTACACACAGAACGTTACTGGGCTGCAAACACAGACTTGGTTCTTATTCACACTTGTACACACAGAACGTTACTGGGCTGCAAACACAGACTTGGGTCTCATTCCACTACTTCACACTGAACGTTACAGGGCTGCAAACACTGTCTTGAATTTTATTCACACTTCTACACACAGATCGTTAGTGGGCTGCAAACACAGTCTTGGGTCTCATTCACACTACTTCACACAGAACGTTAATGGGCTGCAAACACAGACTTGGGTCTCATTCACACTTCTACACACAGAACGTTAGTGGGTTGCAAGCACTGACTTGGGTCTCATTCACACTTCTACACACAGAACGTTAGTGGTTTGCAAGCACTGACTTGGGTCTCATTCACACTTCTGCAAACAGAACGTTAGTGGGCTGCAAACAGAGACATGGGTCTCATTCACACTTCTACACACAGAACGTTACTGGGCTGCAAACACAGACTTGGGTCTTATTCACACTTGTACACACAGAACGTTAGTGGGCTGCAAACACTGACATGGGTCTCATTACACTTCTACACGCAGAACGTTACTGGGCTGCAAACACAGACTTGTGTCTCATTCTCACTTCTACAGACAGAACGTTAGTGGGCTGCAAACACAGACTTGGGTCTCATTACACTTCTACACACAGAACGTTAGTGGGCTGCAAACACAGACTTCGGTCTCATTCACACTTCTACACCCAGAACGTAAGTGGGCTGCAAACACAGACTTGGGTCTCATACACACTTCTACACACAGGACGTTAGTGGGCTTCAAACACAGACTTGGGTCTCATTCACACTTCTACACACAGAACGTTACTGGGCTGCAAACACTGTCTTGAGTCTTATTCACACTTCTACACACAGAACGTTAGTGGGCTGCAAACACAGACTTGGGACTCATTCCCACTACTTCACACAGAACGTCAATGGGCTGCAAACACAGACTTGGGTCTCATTCACACTTCTACACACAGAACGTTAGTGGGCTTCAAACACAGACTTGGGTCTCATTCACACTTCTACACACAGAACGTTACTGGGCTGCAAACATCGACTTGGGTCTCATTCACACGTCTACGCACAGAACATTAGTGGGCTGCAAACACAGACTTCGATCTCATTCACACTTCTACACACAGAACGTTACTGGGCTGCATACACTGTCTTCAGTCTTTTTCACACTTTTACACACAGAACGTTAGTGGGTTGCATACACAGACTTGGGTCTCATTCACACTTCTTCACACAGAACATTACTGGGCTGCAAACACAGACTTGGGTCTCAATCACACTTCTACACACAGAACGTTAGTGGGCTGCAAACACAGTCTTGGATCTCATTCACACTTCTACACACAGAACGTTAGTGGGCTGCAAACACAGACTTGGGTCTCATTCACACTTATACACCCAGAACATTAGTGGGCTGGAAACACAGACTTGGGTCTCATTCACACGCCTACACACAGAACGTTACTGGGCTGCAAACACAGACTTGGGTCTTATTCACACTTGTACACACAGAACGTTAGTGGGCTGCAAACACAGACTTGGGTCTCCTTACACTTCTACACACAGAACGTTACTGGGCTGCAAACACAGACTTGGGTCTCATTCTCACTTCAACACACAGAACGTTAGTGGGCTGCAAACACAGACTTGGGTCTCATTACACTTCTACAGACAGAACGTTAGTGGGCTGCAAACACAGACTTGGGTCTCATTCACATTTCTACACACAGAACGTTAGTGGGCTGCAAACACAGACTCGGGTCTCATGCACACTTCTACACACAGGACGTTAGTGGGCTTCAAACACAGACTTGGGTCTCATTCACACTTCTACACACAGAACGTTACCGGGCTGCAAACACAGACTTGGTTCTTATTCACACTTGTACACACAGAACGTAACTGGGCTTCAAACACATACCTGGGTCTCATTCACACTTCTACACACAGAACGTAACTGGGCTGCAAACACTGACTTGGGTCTTATTCACACTTCTACACACAGAACGTTACTGGGCTGCAAACACTGTCTTGAGTCTTATTCACACTTCTACACACAGAACGTTAGTGGGCTGCAAACACAGACTTGGGTCTCATTCCACTACTTCACACAGAACGTTACTGGGCTGCAAACACTGTCTTGAATTTTATTCACACTTCTACACACAGAACGTTAGTGGGCTGCAAACACAGTCTTGGGTCTCATTCACACTACTTCACACAGAACGTTAGTGGGCTGCAAACACAGACTTGGGTCTCATTCACAATTCTACACTCTGGACGTTAGTGGGCTGCAAACACAGACTTGCTTCTCATTCACACTTCTCAACCCAGAACGTTAGTGGGATGCAAACACAGACTTGTGTCTCATCCACATTTCTACACGCAGAACGTTAGTGCGCTGCAAACATAGAATTGGTTCTCATTCACACTTCTACACACAGAACGTTAGTGGGCTGCAAACACAGACTTGGGTCTCATTCATAGTTCTACACACAGAACGTTAGTGGGCTACAAACACAGACTTCGATCTCATTCACACTTTTACACACAGAACGTTACTGGGGTGCAAACACAGACTTGGGTCTCATTCACACTTGTACACACAGAACGTTACTGGGCTGCAAACACAGACTTGGGACTCATTACACTTCTACACACAGAACGTTAGTGGGCTGCAAACACAGACCTGGGTCTCATTCACACTTCTACACACAGAACGTTATTGGGCTGCAAACACAGACTTGGGTCTCATGCACACTTCTACAGACAGAACGTTAGTGGGCTGCAAACACAGACTTGGGTCTCATTACACTTCTACACACAGAACGTTAGTGGGCTGCAAACACAGACTTGGGCCTCATTACACTTCTACACGCAGAACGTTACTGGGCTGCAAACACAGACTTGTGTCTCATTCTCACTTCTGCAGACAGAACGTTACTGGGATGCAAACACAGACTTGGGTCTCATGCACACTTCTACACACAGGACGTTAGTGGGCTTCAAACACAGACTTGGGTCTCATTCACACTTCTACACACAGAACGTTACAGGGCTGCAAACACAGACTTCGTTCTTATTCACACTTGTACACACATAACGTTACTGGGCTGCAAACACAGAATTGGGTCTCATTCATACTTATACACACAGAACGTTACTGGGCTGAAAACACTGTCTTGAGTCTTATTCACACTTCTACACACAGAACGATAGTGGACTGCAAACACAGTCTTGGGTCTCATTACACTTCTACAGACAGAACGTTAGTGGGCTGCAAACACAGACTTGGGTCTCATGCACACTCCTACACACAGGACGTTAGTGGGCTTCAAACACAGACTTGGGTCTCATTCACACTTCTACACACAGAACGTTACTGGGCTGCAAACACAGACTTGGTTCTTATTCACTCTTGTACACACAGAACGTAACTGGGCTTCAAACACAGACCTGGGTCTCATTCACACTTCTACACACAGAACGTAACTGGGCTGCAAACACTGACTTGGGTCTTATTCACACTTCTACACACAGAACGGTACTGGGCTGCAAACACTGTCTTGAGTCTTATTCACACTTCTACACACAGAACGTTAGTGGGCTGCAAACACAGACTTGGGTCTCATTCCACTACTTCACACAGAACGTTACTGGGCTGCAAACACTGTCTTGAATTTTATTCACACTTCTACACACAGAACGTTAGTGGGCTGCAAACACAGTCATGGGTCTCATTCACACTACTTCACACAGAACGTTAGTGGGCTGCAAACACAGACTTGAGTCTCATTCGCAATTCTACACTCTGGACGTTAGTGGGCTGCAAACACAGACTTGCTTCTCATTCACACTTCTCAACCCAGAACGTTAGTGGGATGCAAACACAGACTTGTGTCTCATCCACATTTCTACACGCAGAACGTAAGTGCGCTGCAAACATAGAATTGGTTCTCATTCACACTTCTACACGCAGAACGTTAGTGGGCTGCAAACACAGACTTGGGTCTCATTCATAGTTCTACACACAGAACGTTAGTGGGCTTGCAAACACAGACTTCGATCTCATTCACACTTTTACACACAGAACGTTACTGGGGTGCAAACACAGACTTGGGTCTCATTCACACTTGTACACACAGAACGTTACTGGGCTGCAAACACAGACTTGGGACTCATTACACTTCTACACACAGAACGTTAGTGGGCTGCAAACACAGACCTGGGTCTCATTCACACTTCTACACACAGAACGTTATTGGGCTGCAAACACAGACTTGGGTCTCATGCACACTTCTACAGACAGAACGTTAGTGGGCTGCAAACACAGACTTGGATCTCATTACACTTCTACACACAGAACGTTAGTGGGCTGCAAAAACAGACTTGGGCCTCATTACACTTCTACACGCAGAACGTTACTGGGCTGCAAACACAGACTTGTGTCTCATTCTCACTTCTGCAGACAGAACGTTAGTGGGCTGCAAACACAGACTTGGGTCTCATGCACACTTCTACACACAGGACGTTAGTGGGCTTCAAACACAGTCTTGGGTCTCATTCACACTTCTACACACAGAACGTTACTGGGCTGCAAACACAGACTTCGTTCTTATTCACACTTGTACACACATAACGTTACTGGGCTGCAAACACAGACTTGGGTCTCTTTCACACTTATACACACAGAACGTTACTGGGATGCAAACACTGTCTTGAGTCTTATTCACACTTCTACACACAGAACGTTAGTGGGCTGCAAACACAGACTTGGGACTCATTCACACTACTTCACAAAGAACGTTAGTGGGCTGCAAACACAGACTTCGGTCTCATTCACACTTCTACACACAGAACGTTAGTGGGCTGCGAACACAGACTTGGGTCTCATACACACTTCTACACACAGGACGTTAGTGGGCTTCAAACACAGACTTGGGTCCCATTCACACTTCTACACACAGAACGTTACTGGGCTGCAAACACTGTCTTGAGTCTTATTCACACTTCTACACACAGAACGTTAGTGGGCTGCAAACACAGACTTGAGACTCATTCACACTACTTCACACAGAACGTTAATGGGCTGCAAACACTGACTTGAGTCTTATTCACACTTCTACACACAGAACGTTAGTTGGCTTCAAACACAGACTTGGGTCTCATTCACACTTCTACACACAGAACGTTACTGGGCTGCAAACATCGACTTGGGTCTCATTCACACGTCTACGCACAGAACATTAGTGGGCTGCAAACACAGACTTCGATCTCATTCACACTTCTACACACAGAACGTTACTGGGCTGCATACACTGTTTTCAGTCTTTTTCACACTTTTACACACAGAACGTTAGTGGGTTGCATACACAGACTTGGGTCTCATTCACACTTCTTCACACAGAACATTACTGGGCTGCAAACACAGACTTGGGTCTCAATGACACATCTACACACAGAACGTTAGTGGGCTGCAAACACAGTCTTGGATCTCATTCACACTTCTACACACAGAACGTAAGTGGGCTGCAAACACAGACTTGGGTCTCATTCACACTTATACACCCAGAACTTTAGTGGGCTGGAAACACAGACTTGGGTCTCATTCACACTTCTACACACAGAACGTTACTGGGCTGCAAACACTGTCTTGAGTCTTATTCACACTTCTACACACAGAACGTTAGTGGGCTGCAAACACAGACTTGGGTCTCATTCCACTACTTCACACAGAACGTTACTGGGCTGCAAACACTGTCTTGAATTTTATTCACACTTCTACACACAGAACGTTAGTGGGCTGCAAACACAGTCTTGGGTCTCATTCACACTACTTCACACAGAACGTTAGTGGGCTGCAAACACAGACTTGGGTCTCATTCACAATTCTACACTCTGGACGTTAGTGGGCTGCAAACACAGACTTGCTTCTCATTCACACTTCTCAACCCAGAACGTTAGTGGGATGCAAAAACAGACTTGTGTCTCATCCACATTTCTACACGCAGAACGTTAGTGCGCTGCAAACATAGAATTGGTTCTCATTCACACTTCTACACACAGAACGTTAGTGGGCTGCAAACACAGACTTGGGTCTCATTCATAGTTCTACACACAGAACGTTAGTGGGCTGCAAACACAGACTTCGATCTCATTCACACTTTTACACACAGAACGTTAGTGGGGTGCAAACACAGACTTGGGTCTCATTCACACTGTTACACACAGAACGTAACTGGGCTGCAAACACAGACTTGGGACTCATTACACTTCTACACACAGAACGTTAGTGGGCTGCAAACACAGACCTGGGTCTCATTCACACTTCTACACACAGAACGTTATTGGGCTGCAAACACAGACTTGGGTCTCATGCACACTTCTACAGACAGAACGTTAGTGGGCTGCAAACACAGACTTGGGTCTCATTACACTTCTACACACAGAACGTTAGTGGGCTGCAAACACAGACTTGGGCCTCATTACACTTCTACACGCAGAACGTTACTGGGCTGCAAACACAGACTTGTGTCTCATTCTCACTTCTGCAGACAGAACGTTAGTGGGCTGCAAACACAGACTTGGGTCTCATGCACACTTCTACACACAGGACGTTAGTGGGCTTCAAACACAGACTTGGGTCTCATTCACACTTCTACACGCAGAACGTTACAGGGCTGCAAACACAGGCTTCGTTCTTATTCACACTTGTACACACATAACGTTACTGGGCTGCAAACACAGACTTGGGTCTCATTCACACTTATACACACAGAACGTTACTGGGCTGCAAACACTGTCTTGAGTCTTATTCACACTTCTACACACAGAACGTTAGTGGACTGCCAACGCAGTCTTGGGTCTTATTACACTTCTACAGACAGAACGTTAGTGGGCTGCAAACACAGACTTGGGTCTCATTCACATTTCTACACACAGAACGTTAGTGGGCTGCAAACACAGACTCGGGTCTCATGCACACTCCTACACACAGGACGTTAGTGGGCTTCAAACACAGACTTGGGTCTCATTCACACTTCTACACACAGAACGTTACTGGGCTGCAAACACAGACTTGGTTCTTATTCACTCTTGTACACACAGAACGTAACTGGGCTTCAAACACAGACCTGGGTCTCATTCACACTTCTACACACAGAACGTAACTGGGCTGCAAACACTGACTTGGCTCTTATTCACACTTCTACACACAGAACGTTACTGGGCTGCAAACACTGTCTTGAGTCTTATTCACACTTCTACACACAGAACGTTAGTGGGCTGCAAACACAGACTTGAATTTTATTCACACGTCTACACACAGAACGTTAGTGGGCTGCAAACACAGTCTTGGGTCTCATTCACACTTCTACACACAGAACGTTAGTGGGCTGCAAACACAGTCTTGGGTCTCATTCACACTACTTCACACAGAACGTTAGTGGGCTGCAAACACAGACTTGGGTCTCATTCACAATTCTACACTCTGGACGTTAGTGGGCTGCAAACACAGACTTGCTTCTCATTCACACTTCTCAACCCAGAACGTTAGTGGGATGCAAACACAGACTTGTGTCTCATCCACATTTCTACACGCAGAACGTTAGTGCGCTGCAAACATAGAATTGGTTCTCATTCACACTTCTACACACAGAACGTTAGTGGGCTGCAAACACAGACTTGGGTCTCATTCATAGTTCTACACACAGAACGTTAGTGGGCTGCAAACACAGACTTCGATCTCATTCACACTTTTACACACAGAACGTTACTGGGCTGCAAACACAGACTTGGGTCTCATTCACACTTGTACACACAGAACGTTACTGGGCTGCAAACACAGACTTGGGACTCATTACACTTCTACACACAGAACGTTAGTGGGCTGCAAACACAGACCTGGGTCTCATTCACACTTCTACACACAGAACGTTATTGGGCTGCAAACACAGACTTGGGTCTCATGCACACTTCTACAGACAGAACGTTAGTGGGCTGCAAACACAGACTTGTGTCTCATTACTCTTCTACACACAGAACGTTAGTGGGCTGCAAACACAGACTTGGGCCTCATTACACTTCTACACGCAGAACGTTACTGGGCTGCAAACACAGACTTGTGTCTCATTCTCACTTCTGCAGACAGAACGTTAGTGGGCTGCAAACACAGACTTGGGTCTCATGCACACTTCTACACACAGGACGTTAGTGGGCTTCAAACACAGGCTTGGGTCTCATTCACACTTCTACACACAGAACGTTACTGGGCTGCAAACACAGACTTCGTTCTTATTCACACTTGTACACACATAACGTTACTGGGCTGCAAACACAGACTTGGGTCTCATTCACACTTATATACACAGAACGTTACTGGGCTGCAAACACTGTCTTGAGTCTTATTCACACTTCTACACACAGAACGTTAGTGGGCTGCAAACACAGACTTGGGACTCATTCACACTACTTCACAAAGAACGTTAGTGGGCTGCAAACACAGACTTCGGTCTCATTCACACTTCTACACACAGAACGTTAGTGGGTTGCAAGCACTGACTTGGGTCTCATTCACACTTCTACACACAGAACGTTAGTGGTTTGCAAGCACTGACTTGGGTCTCATTCACACTTCTGCAAACAGAACGTTAGTGGGCTGCAAACAGAGACATGGGTCTCATTCACACTTCTACACACAGAACGTTACTGGGCTGCAAACACAGACATGGGTCTTATTCACACTTGTACACACAGAACGTTAGTGGGCTGCAAACACTGACATGGGTCTCATTACACTTCTACACGCAGAACGTTACTGGGCTGCAAACACAGAGTTGTGTCTCATTCTCACTTCTACAGACAGAACGTTAGTGGGCTGCAAACACAGACTTGGGTCTCATTACACTTCTACACACAGAACGTTAGTGGGCTGCAAACACAGACTTCGGTCTCATTCACACTTCTACACCCAGAACGTAAGTGGGCTGCAAACACAGACTTGGGTCTCATACACACTTCTACACACAGGACGTTAGTGGGCTTCAAACACAGACTTGGGTCTCATTCACACTTCTACACACAGAACGTTACTGGGCTGCAAACACTGTCTTGAGTCTTATTCACACTTCTACACACAGAACGTTAGTGGGCTGCAAACACAGACTTGGGACTCATTCCCACTACTTCACACAGAACGTCAATGGGCTGCAAACACAGACTTGGGTCTCATTCACACTTCTACATACAGAACGTTAGTGGGCTTCAAACACAGACTTGGGTCTCATTCACACTTCTACACACAGAACGTTACTGGGCTGCAAACATCGACTTGGGTCTCATTCACACGTCTACGCACAGAACATTAGTGGGCTGCAAACACAGACTTCGATCTCATTCACACTTCTACACACAGAACGTTACTGGGCTGCATACACTGTCTTCAGTCTTTTTCACACTTTTACACACAGAACGTTAGTGGGTTGCATACACAGACTTGGGTCTCATTCACACTTCTTCACACAGAACATTACTGGGCTGCAAACACAGACTTGGGTCTCAATCACACTTCTACACACAGAACGTTAGTGGGCTGCAAACACAGTCTTGGATCTCATTCACACTTCTACACACAGAACGTTAGTGGGCTGCAAACACAGACTTGGGTCTCATTCACACTTATACACCCAGAACATTAGTGGGCTGGAAACACAGACTTGGGTCTCATTCACACGCCTACACACAGAACGTTACTGGGCTGCAAACACAGACTTGGGTCTTATTCACACTTGTACACACAGAACGTTAGTGGGCTGCAAACACAGACTTGGGTCTCCTTACACTTCTACACACAGAACGTTACTGGGCTGCAAACACAGACTTGGGTCTCATTCTCACTTCAACACACAGAACGTTAGTGGGCTGCAAACACAGACTTGGGTCTCATTACACTTCTACAGACAGAACGTTAGTGGGCTGCAAACACAGACTTGGGTCTCATTCACATTTCTACACACAGAACGTTAGTGGGCTGCAAACACAGACTCGGGTCTCATGCACACTCCTACACACAGGACGTTAGTGGGCTTCAAACACAGACTTGGGTCTCATTCACACTTCTACACACAGAACGTTACCGGGCTGCACACACAGACTTGGTTCTTATTCACACTTGTACACACAGAACGTAACTGGGCTTCAAACACTTACCTGGGTCTCATTCACACTTCTACACACAGAACGTAACTGGGCTGCAAACACTGACTTGGGTCTTATTCACACTTCTACACACAGAACGTTCCTGGGCTGCAAACACTGTCTTGAGTCTTATTCACACTTCTACACACAGAACGTTAGTGGGCTGCAAACACAGACTTGGGTCTCATTCCACTACTTCACACAGAACGTTACTGGGCTGCAAATACTGTCTTGAATTTTATTCACACTTCTACACACAGAACGTTAGTGGGCTGCAAACACAGTCTTGGGTCTCATTCACACTACTTCACACAGAACGTTAGTGGGCTGCAAACACAGACTTGGGTCTCATTCACAATTCTACACTCTGGACGTTAGTGGGCTGCAAACACAGACTTGCTTCTCATTCACACTTCTCAACCCAGAACGTTAGTGGGATGCAAACACAGACTTGTGTCTCATCCACATTTCTACACGCAGAACGTTAGTGCGCTGCAAACATAGAATTGGTTCTCATTCACACTTCTACACACAGAACGTTAGTGGGCTGCAAACACAGACTTGGGTCTCATTCATAGTTCTACACACAGAACGTTAGTGGGCTGCAAACACAGACTTCGATCTCATTCACACTTTTACACACAGAACGTTACTGGGGTGCAAACACAGACTTGGGTCTCATTCACACTTGTACACACAGAACGTTACTGGGCTGCAAACACAGACTTGGGACTCATTACACTTCTACACACAGAACGTTAGTGGGCTGCAAACACAGACCTGGGTCTCATTCACACTTCTACACACAGAACGTTATTGGGCTGCAAACACAGACTTGGGTCTCATGCACACTTCTACAGACAGAACGTTAGTGGGCTGCAAACACAGACTTGGGTCTCATTACACTTCTACACACAGAACGTTAGTGGGCTGCAAACACAGACTTGGGCCTCATTACACTTCTACACGCAGAACGTTACTGGGCTGCAAACACAGACTTGTGTCTCATTCTCACTTCTGCAGACAGAACGTTACTGGGCTGCAAACACAGACTTGGGTCTCATGCACACTTATACACACAGGACGTTAGTGGGCTTCAAACACAGACTTGGGTCTCATTCACACTTCTACACACAGAACGTTACAGGGCTGCAAACACAGACTTCGTTCTTATTCACACTTGTACACACATAACGTTACTGGGCTGCAAACACAGAATTGGGTCTCATTCACACTTATACACACAGAACGTTACTGGGCTGAAAACACTGTCTTGAGTCTTATTCACACTTCTACACACAGAACGTTAGTGGACTGCAAACACAGTCTTGGGTCTCATTACACTTCTACAGATAGAACGTTAGTGGGCTGCAAACACAGACTTGGGTCTCATTCACATTTCTACACACAGAACGTTAGTGGGCTGCAAACACAGACTCGGGTCTCATGCACACTCCTACACACAGGACGTTAGTGGGTTTCAAACACAGACTTGGGTCTCATTCACACTTCTACACACAGAACGTTACTGGGCTGCAAACACAGACTTGGTTCTTATTCACTCTTGTACACACAGAACGTAACTGGGCTTCAAACACAGACCTGGGTCTCATTCACACTTCTACACACAGAACGTAACTGGGCTGCAAACACTGACTTGGGTCTTATTCACACTTCTACACACAGAACGTTACTGGGCTGAAAACACTGTCTTGAGTCTTATTCACACTTCTACACACAGAACGTTAGTGGGCTGCAAAACACAGACTTGGGTCTCATTCCACTACTTCACACAGAACGTTACTGGGCTGCAAACACTGTTTTGAATTTAATTCACACTTCTACACACAGAACGTTAGTAGGCTGCAAACACAGTCTTGGGTCTCATTCACACTACTTCACACAGAACGTTCGTGGGCTGCAAACACAGACTTGGGTCTCATTCACAATTCTACACTCTGGACGTTAGTGGGCTGCAAACACAGACTTGCTTCTCATTCACACTTCTCAACCCAGAACGTTAGTGGGATGCAAACACAGACTTGTGTCTCATCCACATTTCTACACGCAGAACGTTAGTGCGCTGCAAACATAGAATTGGTTCTCATTCACACTTCTACACACAGAACGTTAGTGGGCTGCAAACACAGACTTGGGTCTCATTCATAGTTCTACACACAGAACGTTAGTGGGCTGCAAACACAGACTTCGATCTCATTCACACTTTTACACACAGAACGTTACTGGGGTGCAAACACAGACTTGGGTCTCATTCACACTTGTACACACAGAACGTTACTGGGCTGCAAACACAGACTTGGGACTCATTACACTTCTACACACAGAACGTTAGTGGGCTGCAAACACAGACCTGGGTCTCATTCACACTTCTACACACAGAACGTTATTGGGCTGCAAACACAGACTTGGGTCTCATGCACACTTCTACAGACAGAACGTTAGTGGGCTGCAAACACAGACTTGGGTCTCATTACACTTCTACACACAGAACGTTAGTGGGCTGCAAACACAGACTTGGGCCTGTTTACACTTCTACACGCAGAACGTTACTGGGCTGCAAACACAGACTTGTGTCTCATTCTCACTTCTGCAGACAGAACGTTAGTGGGCTGCAAACACAGACTTGGGTCTCATGCACACTTCTACACACAGGACGTTAGTGGGCTTCAAACACAGTCTTGGGTCTCATTCACACTTCTACACACAGAACGTTACTGGGCTGCAAACACAGACTTCGTTCTTATTCACACTTGTACACACATAACGTTACTGGGCTGCAAACACAGACTTGGGTCTCATTCACACTTATACACACAGAACGTTACTGGGCTGCAAACACTGTCTTGAGTCTTATTCACACTTCTACACAAAGAACGTTAGTGGACTGCAAACACAGACTTGGGACTCATTCACACTACTTCACAAAGAACGTTAGTGGGCTGCAAACACAGACTTCGGTCTCATTCACACTTCTACACACAGAACGTTAGTGGTCTGCGAACACAGACTTGGGTCTCATGCACACTTCTACACACAGGACGTTAGTGGGTTTCAAACACAGACTTGGGTCCCATTCACACTTCTACACACAGAACGTTACTGGGCTGCAAACACTGTCTTGAGTCTTATTCACACTTCTACACACAGAACGTTAGTGGGCTGCAAACACAGACTTGAGACTCATTCACACTACTTCACACAGAACGTTAATGGGCTGCAAACACTGACTTGGGTCTCATTCTCACTTCTACACACAGAACGTTAGTTGGCTTCAAACACAGACTTGGGTCTCATTCACACTTCTACACACAGAACGTTACTGGGCTGCAAACATCGACTTGGGTCTCATTCACACGTCTACGCACAGAACATTAGTGGGCTGCAAACACAGACTTCGATCTCATTCACACTTCTACACACAGAACGTTACTGGGCTGCATACACTGTTTTCAGTCTTTTTCACACTTTTACACACAGAACGTTAGTGGGTTGCATACACAGACTTGGGTCTCATTCACACTTCTTCACACAGAACATTACTGGGCTGCAAACACAGACTTGGGTCTCAATGACACTTCTACACACAGAACGTTAGTGGGCTGCAAACACAGTCTTGGATCTCATTCACACTTCTACACACAGAACGTTACTGGGCTGCAAACACTGTCTTGAGTCTTATTCACACTTCTACACACAGAACGTTAGTGGGCTGCAAACACAGACTTGGGTCTCATTCCACTACTTCACACAGAACGTTACTGGGCTGCAAACACTGTCTTGAATTTTATTCACACTTCTACACACAGAACGTTAGTGGGCTGCAAACACAGTCTTGGGTCTCATTCACACTACTTCACACAGAACGTTAGTGGGCTGCAAACACAGACTTGGGTCTCATTCACAATTCTACACTCTGGACGTTAGTGGGCTGCAAACACAGACTTGCTTCTCATTCACACTTCTCAACCCAGAACGTTAGTGGGATGCAAACACAGACTTGTGTCTCATCCACATTTCTACACGCAGAACGTTAGTGCGCTGCAAACATAGAATTGGTTCTCATTCACACTTCTACACACAGAACGTTAGTGGGCTGCAAACACAGACTTGGGTCTCATTCATAGTTCTACACACAGAACGTTAGTGGGCTGCAAACACAGACTTCGATCTCATTCACACTTTTACACACAGAACGTTACTGGGGTGCAAACACAGACTTGGGTCTCATTCACACTTGTACACACAGAACGTTACTGGGCTGCAAACACAGACTTGGGACTCATTACACTTCTACACACAGAACGTAAGTGGGCTGCAAACACAGACCTGGGTCTCATTCACATTTCTACACACAGAACGTTATTGGGCTGCAAACACAGACTTGGGTCTCATGCACACTTCTACAGACAGAACGTTAGTGGGCTGCAAACACAGACTTGGGTCTCATTACACTTCTACACACAGAACGTTAGTGGGCTGCAAACACAGTCTTGGGCCTCATTACACTTCTACACGCAGAACGTTACTGGGCTGCAAACACAGACTTGTGTCTCATTCTCACTTCTGCAGACAGAACGTTAGTGGGCTGCAAACACAGACTTGGGTCTCATGCACACTTCTACACACAGGACGTTAGTGGGCTTCAAACACAGACTTGGGTCTCATTCACACTTCTACACACAGAACGTTACAGGGCTGCAAACACAGGCTTCGTTCTTATTCACACTTGTACACACATAACGTTACTGGGCTGCAAACACAGACTTGGGTCTCATTCACACTTATACACACAGAACGTTACTGGGCTGCAAACACTGTCTTGAGTCTTATTCACACTTCTACACACAGAACGTTAGTGGACTGCAAACACAGTCTTGGGTCTCATTACACTTCTACAGACAGAACGTTAGTGGGCTGCAAACACAGACTTGGGTCTCATTCACATTTCTACACACAGAACGTTAGTGGGCTGCAAACACAGACTCGGGTCTCATGCACACTCCTACACACAGGACGTTAGTGGGCTTCAAACACAGACTTGGGTCTCATTCACACGTCTACGCACAGAACATTAGTGGTCTGCAAACACAGACTTCGATCTCATTCACACTTCTACACACAGAACGTTACTGGGCTGCATACACTGTCTTCAGTCTTTTTCACACTTTTACACACAGAACGTTAGTGGGTTGCATACACAGACTTGGGTCTCATTCACACTTCTTCACACAGAACATTACTGGGCTGCAAACACAGACTTGGGTCTCAATCACACTTCTACACACAGAACGTTAGTGGGCTGCAAACACAGTCTTGGATCTCATTCACACTTCTACACACAGAACGTTAGTGGGCTGCAAACACAGACTTGGGTCTCATTCACACTTATAAACCCAGAACATTAGTGGGCTGGAAACACAGACTTGGGTCTCATTCACACGCCTACACACAGAACGTTACTGGGCTGCAAACACAGACTTGGGTCTTATTCACACTTGTACACACAGAACGTTAGTGGGCTGCAAACACAGACTTGGGTCTCCTTACACTTCTACACACAGAACGTTACTGGGCTGCAAACACAGACTTGGGTCTCATTCTCACTTCAACACACAGAACATTAGTGGGCTGCAAACACAGACTTGGGTCTCATTACACTTCTACAGACAGAACGTTAGTGGGCTGCAAACACAGACTTGGGTCTCATTCACATTTCTACACACAGAACGTTAGTGGGCTGCAAACACAGACTCGGGTCTCATGCACACTCCTACACACAAGACGTTAGTGGGCTTCAAACACAGACTTGGGTCTCATTCACACTTCTACACACAGAACGTTACCGGGCTGCAAACACAGACTTGGTTCTTATTCACACTTGTACACACAGAACGTAACTGGGCTTCAAACACATACCTGGGTCTCATTCACACTTCTACACACAGAACGTTAGTGGGCTGCAAACACAGACTTGGGTCTCATTCCACTACTTCACACAGAACGTTACTGGGCTGCAAATACTGTCTTGAATTTTATTCACACTTCTACACACAGAACGTTAGTGGGCTGCAAACACAGTCTTGGGTCTCATTCACACTACTTCACACAGAACGTTAGTGGGCTGCAAACACAGACTTGGGTCTCATTCACAATTCTACACTCTGGACGTTAGTGGGCTGCAAACACAGACTTGCTTCTCATTCACACTTCTCAAACCAGAACGTTAGTGGGATGCAAACACAGACTTGTGTCTCATCCACATTTCTACACGCAGAACGTTAGTGCGCTGCAAACATAGAATTGGTTCTCATTCACACTTCTACACACAGAACGTTAGTGGGCTGCAAACACAGACTTGGGTCTCATTCATAGTTCTACACACAGAACGTTAGTGGGCTGCAAACACAGACTTCGATCTCATTCACACTTTTACTCACAGAACGTTACTGGGGTGCAAACACAGACTTGGGTCTCATTCACACTTGTACACACAGAACGTTACTGGGCTGCAAACACAGACTTGGGACTCATTACACTTCTACACACAGAACGTTAGTGGGCTGCAAACACAGACCTGGGTCTCATTCACACTTCTACACACAGAACGTTTTTGGGCTGCAAACACAGACTTGGGTCTCATGCACACTTCTACAGACAGAACGTTAGTGGGCTGCAAACACAGACTTGGGTCTCATTACACTTCTACACACAGAACGTTAGTGGGCTGCAAACACAGACTTGGGCCTCATTACACTTCTACACGCAGAACGTTACTGGGCTGCAAACACAGACTTGGGTCTCATTCTCACTTCTGCAGACAGAACGTTACTGGGCTGCAAACACAGACTTGGGTCTCATGCACACTTCTACACACAGGACGTTAGTGGGCTTCAAACACAGACTTGGGTCTCATTCACACTTCTACACACAGAACGTTACAGGGCTGCAAACACAGACTTCGTTCTTATTCACACTTGTACACACATAACGTTACTGGGCTGCAAACACAGAATTGGGTCTCATTCACACTTATACACACAGAACGTTACTGGGCTGAAAACACTGTCTTGAGTCTTATTCACACTTCTACACACAGAACGTTAGTGGACTGCAAACACAGTCTTGGGTCTCATTACACTTCTACAGACAGAACGTTAGTGGGCTGCAAACACAGACTTGGGTCTCATTCACATTTCTACACACAGAACGTTAGTGGGCTGCAAACACAGACTCGGGTCTCATGCACACTCCTACACACAGGACGTAAGTGGGCTTCAAACACAGACTTGGGTCTCATTCACACTTCTACACACAGAACGTTACTGGGCTGCAAACACAGACTTGGTTCTTATTCACTCTTGTACACACAGAACGTAACTGGGCTTCAAACACAGACCTGGGTCTCATTCACACTTCTACACACAGAACGTAACTGGGCTGCAAACACTGACTTGGGTCTTATTCACACTTCTACACACAGAACGTTACTGGGCTGCAAACACTGTCTTGAGTCTTATTCACACTTCTACACACAGAACGTTAGTGGGCTGCAAACACAGACTTGGGTCTCATTCCACTACTTCACACAGAACGTTACTGGGCTGCAAACACTGTCTTGAATTTTATTCACACTTCTACACACAGAACGTTAGTGGGCTGCAAACACAGTCTTGGGTCTCATTCACACTACTTCACACAGAACGTTAGTGGGCTGCAAACACAGACTTGGGTCTCATTCACAATTCTACACTCTGGACGTTAGTGGGCTGCAAACACAGACTTGCTTCTCATTCACACTTCTCAACCCAGAACGTTAGTGGGATGCAAACACAGACTTGTGTCTCATCCACATTTCTACACGCAGAACGTTAGTGCGCTGCAAACATAGAATTGGTTCTCATTCACACTTCTACACACAGAACGTTAGTGGGCTGCAAACACAGACTTGGGTCCCATTCATAGTTCTACACACAGAACGTTAGTGAGCTGCAAACACAGACTTCGATCTCATTCACACTTTTACACACAGAACGTTACTGGGGTGCAAACACAGACTTGGGTCTCATTCACACTTGTACACACAGAACGTTACTGGGCTGCAAACACAGACTTGGGACTCATTACACTTCTACACACAAAACGTTAGTGGGCTGCAAACACAGACCTGGGTCTCATTCACACTTCTACACACAGAACGTTATTGGGCTGCAAACACAGACTTGGGTCTCATGCACACTTCTACAGACAGAACTTTAGTGGGCTGCAAACACAGACTTGGGTCTCATTACACTTCTACACACAGAACGTTAGTGGGCTGCAAACACAGACTTGGGCCTGTTTACACTTCTACACGCAGAACGTTACTGGGCTGCAAACACAGACTTGTGTCTCATTCTCACTTCTGCAGACAGAACGTTAGTGGGCTGCAAACACAGACTTGGGTCTCATGCACACTTCTACACACAGGACGTTAGTGGGCTTCAAACACAGTCTTGGGTCTCATTCACACTTCTACACACAGAACGTTACTGGGCTGCAAACACAGACTTCGTTCTTATTCACACTTGTACACACATAACGTTACTGGGCTGCAAACACAGACTTGGGTCTCATTCACACTTATACACACAGAACGTTACTGGGCTGCAAACACTGTCTTGAGTCTTATTCACACTTCTACACACAGAACGTTAGTGGGCTGCAAACACAGACTTGGGACTCATTCACACTACTTCACAAAGAACGTTAGTGGGCTGCAAACACAGACTGCGGTCTCATTCACACTTCTACACACAGAACGTTAGTGGGCTGCGAACACAGACTTGGGTCTCATGCACACTTCTACACACAGGACGTTAGTGGGCTTCAAACACAGACTTGGGTCCCATTCACACTTCTACACACAGAACGTTACTGGGCTGCAAACACTGTCTTGAGTCTTATTCACACTTCTACACACAGAACGTTAGTGGGCTGCAAACACAGACTTGAGACTCATTCACATTACTTCACACAGAACGTTAATGGGCTGCAAACACTGACTTGGGTCTCATTCTCACTTCTACACACAGAACGTTAGTTGGCTTCAAACACAGACTTGGGTCTCATTCACACTTCTACACACAGAACGTTACTGGGCTGCAAACATCGACTTGGGTCTCATTCACACGTCTACGCACAGAACATTAGTGGGCTGCAAACACAGACTTCGATCTCATTCACACTTCTACACACAGAACGTTACTGGGCTGCATACACTGTTTTCAGTCTTTTTCACACTTTTACACACAGAACGTTAGTGGGTTGCATACACAGACTTGGGTCTCATTCACACTTCTTCACACAGAACATTACTGGGCTGAAAACACAGACTTGGGTCTCAATGACACTTCTACACACAGAACGTTAGTGGGCTGCAAACACAGTCTTGGATCTCATTCACACTTCTACACACAGAACGTAAGTGGGCTGCAAACACAGACTTGGGTCTCATTCACACTTATACACCCAGAACTTTAGTGGGCTGGAAACACAGACTTGGGTCTCATTCACACTTCTACACACAGAACGTTACTGGGCTGCAAACACTGTCTTGAGTCTTATTCACACTTCTACACACAGAACGTTAGTGGGCTGCAAACACAGACTTGGGTCTCATTCCACTACTTCACACAGAACGTTACTGGGCTGCAAACACTGTCTTGAATTTTATTCACACTTCTACACACAGAACGTTAGTGGGCTGCAAACACAGTCTTGGGTCTCATTCACACTACTTCACACAGAACGTTAGTGGGCTGCAAACACAGACTTGGGTCTCATTCACAATTCTACACTCTGGACGTTAGTGGGCTGCAAACACAGACTTGCTTCTCATTCACACTTCTCAACCCAGAACGTTAGTGGGATGCAAACACAGACTTGTGTCTCATCCACATTTCTACACGCAGAACGTTAGTGCGCTGCAAACATAGAATTGGTTCTCATTCACACTTCTACACACAGAACGTTAGTGGGCTGCAAACACAGACTTGGGTCTCATTCATAGTTCTACACACAGAACGTTAGTGGGCTGCAAACACAGACTTCGATCTCATTCACACTTTTACACACAGAACGTTACTGGGGTGCAAACACAGACTTGGGTCTCATTCACACTTGTACACACAGAACGTTACTGGGCTGCAAACACAGACTTGGGACTCATTACACTTCTACACACAGAACGTTAGTGGGCTGCAAACACAGACCTGGGTCTCATTCACACTTCTACACACAGAACGTTATTGGGCTGCAAACACAGACTTGGGTCTCATGCACACTTCTACAGACAGAACGTTAGTGGGCTGCAAACACAGACTTGGGTCTCATTACACTTCTACACACAGAACGTTAGTGGGCTGCAAACACAGACTTGGGCCTCATTACACTTCTACACGCAGAACGTTACTGGGCTGCAAACACAGACTTGTGTCTCATTCTCACTTCTGCAGACAGAACGTTAGTGGGCTGCAAACACAGACTTGGGTCTCATGCACACTTCTACACACAGGACGTTAGTGGGCTTCAAACACAGACTTGGGTCTCATTCACACTTCTACACACAGAACGTTACAGGGCTGCAAACACAGGCTTCGTTCTTATTCACACTTGTACACACATAACGTTACTGGGCTGCAAACACAGACTTGGGTCTCTTTCACACTTATACACAAAGAACGTTACTGGGCTGCAAACACTGTCTTGAGTCTTATTCACACTTCTACACACAGAACGTTAGTGGACTGCAAACACAGTCTTGGGTCTCATTACACTTCTACAGACAGAACGTTAGTGGGCTGCAAACACAGACTTGGGTCTCATTCACATTTCTACACACAGAACGTTAGTGGGCTGCAAACACAGACTCGGGTCTCATGCACACTCCTACACACAGGACGTTAGTGGGCTTCAAACACAGACTTGGGTCTCATTCACACTTCTACACACAGAACGTTACTGGGCTGCAAACACAGACTTGGTTCTTATTCACTCTTGTACACACAGAACGTAACTGGGCTTCAAACACAGACCTGGGTCTCATTCACACTTCTACACACAGAACGTAACTGGGCTGCAAACACTGACTTGGGTCTTATTCACACTTCTACACACAGAACGTTACTGGGCTGCAAACACTGTCTTGAGTCTTATTCACACTTCTACACACAGAACGTTAGTGGGCTGCAAACACAGGCTTGGGTCTCATTCACACTACTTCACACAGAACGTTAGTGGGCTGCAAACACAGACTTGGGTCTCATTCACAATTCTACACTCTGGACGTTAGTGGGCTGCAAACACAGACTTGCTTCTCATTCACACTTCTCAACCCAGAACGTTAGTGGGATGCAAACACAGACTTGTGTCTCATCCACATTTCTACACGCAGAACGTTAGTGCGCTGCAAACATAGAATTGGTTCTCATTCACACTTCTACACACAGAACGTTAGTGGGCTGCAAACACAGACTTGGGTCTCATTCATAGTTCTACACACAGAACGTTATTGGGCTGCAAACACAGACTTGGGTCTCATGCACACTTCTACAGACAGAAAGTTAGTGGGCTGCAAACACAGACTTGTGTCTCATTACTCTTCTACACACAGAACGTTAGTGGGCTGCAAACACAGACTTGGGCCTCATTACACTTCGACACGCAGAACGTTACTGGGGTGCAAACACAGACTTGGGTCTCATTCACACTTGTACACACAGAACGTTACTGGGCTGCAAACACAGACTTGGGACTCATTACACTTCTACACACAGAACGTTAGTGGGCTGCAAACACAGACCTGGGTCTCATTCACACTTCTACACACAGAACGTTATTGGGCTGCAAACACAGACTTGGGTCTCATGCACACTTCTACAGACAGAACGTTAGTGGGCTGCAAACACAGACTTGTGTCTCATTACTCTTCTACACACAGAACGTGAGTGGGCTGCAAACACAGACTTGGGCCTCATTACACTTCTACACGCAGAACGTTACTGGGCTGCAAACACAGACTTGTGTCTCATTCTCACTTCTGCAGACAGAACGTTAGTGGGCTGCAAACACAGACTTGGGTCTCATGCACACTTCTACACACAGGACGTTAGTGGGCTTCAAACACAGTCTTGGGTCTCATTCACACTTCTACACACAGAACGTTACTGGGCTGCAAACACAGACTTCGTTCTTATTCACACTTGTACACACATAACGTTACTGGGCTGCAAACACAGACTTGGGTCTCATTCACACTTATATACACAGAACGTTACTGGGCTGCAAACACTGTCTTGAGTCTTATTCACACTTCTACACACAGAACGTTAGTGGGCTGCAAACACAGACTTGGGACTCATTCACACTACTTCACAAAGAACGTTAGTGGGCTGCAAACACAGACTTCGGTCTCATTCACACTTCTACACACAGAACGTTAGTGGGCTGCGAACACAGACTTGGGTCTCATGCACACTTCCACACACAGGACGTTAGTGGGCTTCAAACACAGACTTGGGTTCCATTCACACTTCTACACACAGAACGTTACTGGGCTGCAAACACTGTCTTGAGTCTTATTCACACTTCTACACACAGAACGTTAGTGGGCTGCAAACACAGACTTGAGACTCATTCACACTACTTCACACAGAACGTTAATGGGCTGCAAACACAGACTTGGGTCTCATTCACACTTCTACACACAGAACGTTAGTTGGCTTCAAACACAGACTTGGGTCTCATTCACACTTCTACACACAGAACGTTACTGGGCTGCAAACATCGACTTGGGTCTCATTCACACGTCTACGCACAGAACATTAGTGGGCTGCAAACACAGACTTCGATCTCATTCACACTTCTACACACAGAACGTTACTGGGCTGCATACACTGTTTTCAGTCTTATTCACACTTTTACACACAGAACGTTAGTGGGTTGCATACACAGACTTGGGTCTCATTCACACTTCTTCACACAGAACATTACTGGGCTGCAAACACAGACTTGGGTCTCAATCACACTTCTACACACAGAACGTTAGTGGGCTGCAAACACAGACTTGGATCTCATTCACACTTCTACACACAGAACGTAAGTGGGCTGCAAACACAGACTTGGGTCTCATTCACACTTATACACCCAGAACTTTAGTGGGCTGGAAACACAGACTTGGGTCTCATTCACACGCCTACACACAGAACGTTACTGGGCTGCAAACACAGACTTGGGTCTTATTCACACTTGTACACACAGAACGTTAGTGGGCTGCAAACACAGACTTGGGTCTCCTTACACTTCTACACACAGAACGTTACTGGGCTGCAAACACAGACTTGGGTCTCATTCTCACTTCAACACACAGAACGTTACTGGGCTGCAAACACAGACTTGGGTCTCATTACACTTCTACAGACAGAACGTTAGTGGGCTGCAAACACAGACTTGGGTCTCATTCACATTTCTACACACAGAACGTTAGTGGGCTGCAAACACAGACTTGGGTCTCATGCACACTCCTACACACAGGACGTTAGTGGGCTTCAAACACAGACTTTGGTCTCATTCACACTTCTACACACAGAACGTTACTGGGTTGCAAACACAGACTTGGTTATTATTCACACTTGTACACACAGAACGTAACTGGGCTGCAAACACAGACTTGGGTCTCATTCACACTTCTACACACAGAACGTTACTGGGCTGCAAACACTGACTTGGGTCTTATTCACACTTCTACACACAGAACGTTACTGGGCTGCAAACACTGTCTTGAGTATTATTCACACTTCTACACACAGAACGTTAGTGGGCTGCAAACACAGACTTGGGTCTCATACACACTACTTCACACAGAACGTTACTGGGCTGCAAACACTGTCTTGAATTTTATTCACACTTCTACACACAGTACGTTAGTGGGCTGCAAACACAGTCTTGGGTCTCATTCACACTACTTCACACAGAACGTTAGTGGGCTGCAAACACAGACTTGGGTCTCATTCACAATTCTACACTCTGGACGTTAGTGGGCTGCAAACACAGACTTGCTTCTCATTCACACTTCTCAACCCAGAACGTTAGTGGGATGCAAACACAGACTTGTGTCTCATCCACATTTCTACACGCAGAACGTTAGTGCGCTGCAAACATAGAATTGGTTCTCATTCACAATTCTACACACAGAACGTTAGTGGGCTGCAAACACAGACTTGGGTCTCATTCATAGTTCTACACACAGAACGTTAGTGGGCTGCAAACACAGACTTCGATCTCATTCACACTTTTACACACAGAACGTTACTGGGGTGCAAACACAGACTTGGGTCTCATTCACACTTGTACACACAGAACGTTACTGGGCTGCAAACACAGACTTGGGACTCATTACACTTCTACACACAGAACGTTAGTGGGCTGCAAACACAGACCTGGGTCTCATTCACACTTCTACACACAGAACGTTATTGGGCTGCAAACACAGACTTGGGTCTCATGCACACTTCTACAGACAGAACGTTAGTGGGCTGCAAACACAGACTTGGGTCTCATTACACTTCTACACACAGAACGTTAGTGGGCTGCAAACACAGACTTGGGCCTCATTACACTTCTACACGCAGAACGTTACTGGGCTGCAAACACAGACTTGGGTCTCATTCTCACTTCTGCAGACAGAACGTTACTGGGCTGCAAACACAGACTTGGGTCTCATGCACACTTCTACACACAGGACGTTAGTGGGCTTCAAACACAGACTTGGGTCTCATTCACACTTCTACACACAGAACGTTACAGGGCTGCAAACACAGACTTCGTTCTTATTCACACTTGTACACACATAACGTTACTGGGCTGCAAACACAGAATTGGGTCTCATTCACACTTATACACACAGAACGTTACTGGGCTGAAAACACTGTCTTGAGTCTTATTCACACTTCTACACACAGAACGTTAGTGGACTGCAAACACAGTCTTGGGTCTCATTACACTTCTACAGACAGAACGTTAGTGGGCTGCAAACACAGACTTGGGTCTCATTCACATTTCTACACACAGAACGTTAGTGGGCTGCAAACACAGACTCGGGTCTCATGCACACTCCTTCACACAGGACGTAAGTGGGCTTCAAACACAGACTTGGGTCTCATTCACACTTCTACACACAGAACGTTACTGGGCTGCAAACACAGACTTTTTTCTTATTCACTCTTGTACACACAGAACGTAACTGGGCTTCAAACACAGACCTGGGTCTCATTCACACTTCTACACACAGAACGTAACTGGGCTGCAAACACTGACTTGGGTCTTATTCACACTTCTACACACAGAACGTTACTGGGCTGCAAACACTGTCTTGAGTCTTATTCACACTTCTACACACAGAACGTTAGTGGGCTGCAAACACAGACTTGGGTCTCATTCCACTACTTCACACAGAACGTTACTGGGCTGCAAACACTGTCTTGAATTTTATTCACACTTCTACACACAGAACGTTAGTGGGCTGCAAACACAGTCTTGGGTCTCATTCACACTACTTCACACAGAACGTTAGTGGGCTGCAAACACAGACTTGGGTCTCATTCACAATTCTACACTCTGGACGTTAGTGGGCTGCAAACACAGACTTGCTTCTCATTCACACTTCTCAACCCAGAACGTTAGTGGGATGCAAACACAGACTTGTGTCTCATCCACATTTCTACACGCAGAACGTTAGTGCGCTGCAAACATAGAATTGGTTCTCATTCACACTTCTACACACAGAACGTTAGTGGGCTGCAAACACAGACTTGGGTCTCATTCATAGTTCTACACACAGAACGTTAGTGGGCTGCAAACACAGACTTCGATCTCATTCACACTTTTACACACAGAACGTTACTGGGGTGCAAACACAGACTTGGGTCTCATTCACACTTGTACACACAGAACGTTACTGGGCTGCAAACACAGACTTGGGACTCATTACACTTCTACACACAGAACGTTAGTGGGCTGCAAACACAGACCTGGGTCTCATTCACACTTCTACACACAGAACGCTATTGGGCTGCAAACAGAGACTTGGGTCTCATGCACACTTCTACAGACAGAACGTTAGTGGGCTGCAAACACAGACTTGGGTCTCATTACACTTCTACACACAGAACGTTAGTGGGCTGCAAACACAGACTTGGGCCTGTTTACACTTCTACACGCAGAACGTTACTGGGCTGCAAACACAGACTTGTGTCTCATTCTCACTTCTGCAGACAGAACGTTAGTGGGCTGCAAACACAGACTTGGGTCTCATGCACACTTCTACACACAGGACGTTAGTGGGCTTCAAACACAGTCTTGGGTCTCATTCACACTTCTACACACAGAACGTTACTGGGCTGCAAACACAGACTTCGTTCTTATTCACACTTGTACACACATAACGTTACTGGGCTGCAAACACAGACTTGGGTCTCATTCACACTTATACACACAGAACGTTACTGGGCTGCAAACACTGTCTTGAGTCTTATTCACACTTCTACACACAGAACGTTAGTGGGCTGCAAACACAGACTTGGGACTCATTCACACTACTTCACAAAGAACGTTAGTGGGCTGCAAACACAGACTTCGGTCTCATTCACACTTCTACACACAGAACGTTAGTGGGCTGCGAACACAGACTTGGGTCTCATGCACACTTCTACACACAGGACGTTAGTGGGCTTCAAACACAGACTTGGGTCTCATTCACACTTCTACACACAGAACGTTACTGGGCTGCAAACATCGACTTGGGTCTCATTCACACGTCTACGCACAGAACATTAGTGGGCTGCAAACACAGACTTCGATCTCATTCACACTTCTACACACAGAACGTTACTGGGCTGCATACACTGTTTTCAGTCTTTTTCACACTTTTACACACAGAACGTTAGTGGGTTGCATACACAGACTTGGGTCTCATTCACACTTCTTCACACAGAACATTACTGGGCTGAAAACACAGACTTGGGTCTCAATGACACTTCTACACACAGAACGTTAGTGGGCTGCAAACACAGTCTTGGATCTCATTCACACTTCTACACACAGAACGTAAGTGGGCTGCAAACACAGACTTGGGTCTCATTCACACTTATACACCCAGAACTTTAGTGGGCTGGAAACACAGACTTGGGTCTCATTCACACTTCTACACACAGAACGTTACTGGGCTGCAAACACTGTCTTGAGTCTTATTCACACTTCTACACACAGAACGTTAGTGGGCTGCAAACAGAGACTTGGGTCTCATTCCACTACTTCACACAGAACGTTACTGGGCTGCAAACACTGTCTTGAATTTTATTCACACTTCTACACACAGAACGTTAGTGGGCTGCAAACACAGTCTTGGGTCTCATTCACACTACTTCACACAGAACGTTAGTGGGCTGCAAACACAGACTTGGGTCTCATTCACAATTCTACACTCTGGACGTTAGTGGGCTGCAAACACAGACTTGCTTCTCATTCACACTTCTCAACCCAGAACGTTAGTGGGATGCAAACACAGACTTGTGTCTCATCCACATTTCTACACGCAGAACGTTAGTGCGCTGCAAACATAGAATTGGTTCTCATTCACACTTCTACACACAGAACGTTAGTGGGCTGCAAACACAGACTTGGGTCTCATTCATAGTTCTACACACAGAACGTTAGTGGGCTGCAAACACAGACTTCGATCTCATTCACACTTTCACACACAGAACGTTACTGGGGTGCAAACACAGACTTGGGTCTCATTCACACTTGTACACACAGAACGTTACTGGGCTGCAAACACAGACTTGGGACTCATTACACTTCTACACACAGAACGTTAGTGGGCTGCAAACACAGACCTGGGTCTCATTCACACTTCTACACACAGAACGTTATTGGGCTGCAAACACAGACTTGGGTCTCATGCACACTTCTACAGACAGAACGTTAGTGGGCTGCAAACACAGACTTGGGTCTCATTACACTTCTACACACAGAACGTTAGTGGGCTGCAAACACAGACTTGGGCCTCATTACACTTCTACACGCAGAACGTTACTGGGCTGCAAACACAGACTTGTGTCTCATTCTCACTTCTGCAGACAGAACGTTAGTGGGCTGCAAACACAGACTTGGGTCTCATGCACACTTCTACACACAGGACGTTAGTGGGCTTCAAACACAGACTTGGGTCTCATTCACACTTCTACACACAGAACGTTACAGGGCTGCAAACACAGGCTTCGTTCTTATTCACACTTGTACACACATAACGTTACTGGGCTGCAAACACAGACTTGGGTCTCATTCACACTTATACACACAGAACGTTACTGGGCTGCAAACACTGTCTTGAGTCTTATTCACACTTCTACACACAGAACGTTAGTGGACTGCAAACACAGTCTTGGGTCTCATTACACTTCTACAGACAGAACGTTAGTGGGCTGCAAACACAGACTTGGGTCTCATTCACATTTCTACACACAGAACGTTAGTGGGCTGCAAACACAGACTCGGGTCTCATGCACACTCCTACACACAGGACGTTAGTGGGCTTCAAACACAGACTTGGGTCTCATTCACACTTCTACACACAGAACGTTACTGGGCTGCAAACACAGACTTGGTTCTTATTCACTCTTGTACACACAGAACGTAACTGGGCTTCAAACACAGACCTGGGTCTCATTCACACTTCTACACACAGAACGTAACTGGGCTGCAAACACTGACTTGGGTCTTATTCACACTTCTACACACAGAACGTTACTGGGCTGCAAACACTGTCTTGAGTCTTATTCACACTTCTACACACAGAACGTTAGTGGGCTGCAAACACAGACTTGGGTCTCATTCCACTACTTCACACAGAACGTTACTGGGCTGCAAACACTGTCTTGAATTTTATTCACACTTCTACACACAGAACGTTAGTGGGCTGCAAACACAGTCTTGGGTCTCATTCACACTACTTCACACAGAACGTTAGTGGGCTGCAAACACAGACTTGGGTCTCATTCACAATTCTACACTCTGGACGTTAGTGGGCTGCAAACACAGACTTGCTTCTCATTCACACTTCTCAACCCAGAACGTTAGTGGGATGCAAACACAGACTTGTGTCTCATCCACATTTCTACACGCAGAACGTTAGTGCGCTGCAAACATAGAATTGGTTCTCATTCACACTTCTACACACAGAACGTTAGTGGGCTGCAAACACAGACTTGGGTCTCATTCATAGTTCTACACACAGAACGTTATTGGGCTGCAAACACAGACTTGGGTCTCATGCACACTTCTACAGACAGAACGTTAGTGGGCTGCAAACACAGACTTGTGTCTCATTACTCTTCTACACACAGAACGTTAGTGGGCTGCAAACACAGACTTGGGCCTCATTACACTTCTACACGCAGAACGTTACTGGGGTGCAAACACAGACTTGGGTCTCATTCACACTTGTACACACAGAACGTTACTGGGCTGCAAACACAGACTTGGGACTCATTACACTTCTACACACAGAACGTTAGTCGGCTGCAAACACAGACCTGGGTCTCATTCACACTTCTACACACAGAACGTTATTGGGCTGCAAACACAGACTTGGGTCTCATGCACACTTCTACAGACAGAACGTTAGTGGGCTGCAAACACAGACTTGTGTCTCATTACTCTTCTACACACAGAACGTTAGTGGGCTGCAAACACCGACTTGGGCCTCATTACACTTCTACACGCAGAACGTTACTGGGCTGCAAACACAGACTTGTGTCTCATTCTCACTTCTGCAGACAGAACGTTAGTGGGCTGCAAACACAGACTTGGGTCTCATGCACACTTCTACACACAGGACGTTAGTGGGCTTCAAACACAGTCTTGGGTCTCATTCACACTTCTACACACAGAACGTTACTGGGCTGCAAACACAGACTTCGTTCTTATTCACACTTGTACACACATAACGTTACTGGGCTGCAAACACAGACTTGGGTCTCATTCACACTTATATACACAGAACGTTACTGGGCTGCAAACACTGTCTTGAGTCTTATTCACACTTCTACACACAGAACGTTAGTGGGCTGCAAACACAGACTTGGGACTCATTCACACTACTTCACAAAGAACGTTAGTGGGCTGCAAACACAGACTTCGGTCTCATTCACACTTCTACACACAGAACGTTAGTGGGCTGCGAACACAGACTTGGGTCTCATGCACACTTCCACACACAGGACGTTAGTGGGCTTCAAACACAGACTTGGGTTCCATTCACACTTCTACACAAAGAACGTTACTGGGCTGCAAACACTGTCTTGAGTCTTATTCACACTTCTACACACAGAACGTTAGTGGGCTGCAAACACAGACTTGAGACTCATTCACACTACTTCACACAGAACGTTAATGGGCTGCAAACACAGACTTGGGTCTCATTCACACTTCTACACACAGAACGTTAGTTGGCTTCAAACACAGACTTGGGTCTCATTCACACTTCTACACACAGAACGTTACTGGGCTGCAAACATCGACTTGGGTCTCATTCACACGTCTACGCACAGAACATTAGTGGGCTGCAAACACAGACTTCGATCTCATTCACACTTCTACACACAGAACGTTACTGGGCAGCATACACTGTTTTCAGTCTTTTTCACACTTTTACACACAGAACGTTAGTGGGTTGCATACACAGACTTGGGTCTCATTCACACTTCTTCACACAGAACATTACTGGGCTGCAAACACAGACTTGGGTCTCAATCACACTTCTACACACAGAACGTTAGTGGGCTGCAAACACAGACTTGGATCTCATTCACACTTCTACACACAGAACGTAAGTGGGCTGCAAACACAGACTTGGGTCTCATTCACACTTATACACCCAGAACTTTAGTGGGCTGGAAACACAGACTTGGGTCTCATTCACACGCCTACACACAGAACGTTACTGGGCTGCAAACACAGACTTGGGTCTTATTCACACTTGTACACACAGAACGTTAGTGGGCTGCAAACACAGACTTGGGTCTCCTTACACTTCTACACACAGAACGTTACTGGGCTGCAAACACAGACTTGGGTCTCATTCTCACTTCAACACACAGAACGTTACTGGGCTGCAAACACAGACTTGGGTCTCATTACACTTCTACAGACAGAACGTTAGTGGGCTGCAAACACAGACTTGGGTCTCATTCACATTTCTACACACAGAACGTTAGTGGGCTGCAAACACAGACTTGGGTCTCATGCACACTCCTACACACAGGACGTTAGTGGGCTTCAAACACAGACTTTGGTCTCATTCACACTTCTACACACAGAACGTTACTGGGTTGCAAACACAGACTTGGTTCTTATTCACACTTGTACACACAGAACGTAACTGGGCTGCAAACACAGACTTGGGTCTCATTCACACTTCTACACACAGAACGTTACTGGGCTGCAAACACTGACTTGGGTCTTATTCACACTTCTACACACAGAACGTTACTGGGCTGCAAACACTGTCTTGAGTCTTATTCACACTTCTACACACAGAACGTTAGTGGGCTGCAAACACAGACTTGGGTCTCATACACACTACTTCACACAGAACGTTACTGGGCTGCAAACACTGTCTTGAATTTTATTCACACTTCTACACACAGTACGTTAGTGGGCTGCAAACACAGTCTTGGGTCTCATTCACACTATTTCACACAGAACGTTAATGGGCTGCAAACGCAGACTTGGGTCTCATTCACACTTCTAGACACAGAACGTTAGTGGGTTGCAAGCACTGACTTGGGTCTCATTCACACTTCTACACACAGAACGTTAGTGGGTTGCAAGCACTGACTTGGGTCTCATTCACACTTCTACACACAGAACGTTAGTGGGCTGCAAACACAGACTTGGGTCTCATTCACACTTCTACACACAGAACGTTACTGGGCTGTAAACACGGACTTGGGTCTTATTCACACTTGTACACACAGAACGTTAGTGGGCTGCAAACACAGACTTGGGTCTCATTACACTTCTACACGCAGAACGTTACTGGGCTGCAAACACAGACTTGTGTCTCATTCTCACTTCTACAGACAGAACGTTAGTGGGCTGCAAACACAGACTTGGGTCTCATTCACACTTATACACCCAGAACTTTAGTGGGCTGGAAACACAGACTTGGGTCTCATTCACACGCCTACACACAGAACGTTACTGGGCTGCAAACACAGACTTGGGTCTTATTCACACTTGTACACACAGAACGTTAGTGGGCTGCAAACACAGACTTGGGTCTCCTTACACTTCTACACACAGAACGTAACTGGGCCGCAAACACAGACTTGGGTCTCATTCTCACTTCAACACACAGAACGTTAGTGGGCTGCAAACACAGACTTGGTTCTCATTACACTTCTACAGACAGAACGTTAGTGGGCTGCAAACACAGACTTGGGTCTCATTCACATTTCTACACACAGAGCCTTAGTGGGCTGCAAACACAGACTTGGGTCTCATGCACACTCCTACACACAGGACGTTAGTGGGCTTCAAACACAGACTTGGGTCTCATTCACACTTCTACACACAGAACGTTACTGGGCTGCAAACACAGACTTGTTTCTTATTCACACTTGTACACACAGAACGTTACTGGGCTGCAAACACAGACTTGGGTCTCATTCCACTACTTCACACTGAACGTTACTGGGCTGCAAACACTGTCTTGAATTTTATTCACACTTCTACACACAGATCGTTAGTGGGCTGCAAACACAGTCTTGGGTCTCATTCACACTACTTCACACAGAACGTTAATGGGCTGCAAACACAGACTTGGGTCTCATTCACACTTCTACACACAGAACGTTAGTGGGTTGCAAGCACTGACTTGGGTCTCATTCACACTTCTACACACAGAACGTTAGTGGTTTGCAAGCACTGACTTGGGTCTCATTCACACTTCTACAAACAGAACGTTAGTGGGCTGCAAACAGAGACATGGGTCTCATTCACACTTCTACACACAGAACGTTACTGGGCTGCAAACACAGACTTGGGTCTTATTCACACTTGTACACACAGAACGTTAGTGGGCTGCAAACACTGACATGGATCTCATTACACTTCTACACGCAGAACGTTACTGTGCTGCAAACACAGACTTGTGTCTCATTCTCACTTCTACAGACAGAACGTTAGTGGGCTGCAAACACAGACTTGGGTCTCATTACACTTCTACACACAGAACGTTAGTGGGCTGCAAACACAGACTTCGGTCTCATTCACACTTCTACACCCAGAACGTTAGTGGGCTGCAAACACAGACTTGGGTCTCATACACACTTCTACACACAGGACGTTAGTGGGCTTCAAACACAGACTTGGGTCTCATTCACACTTCTACACACAGAACGTTACTGGGCTGCAAACACAGACTTGGTTCTCATTCACACTTGCACACACAGAACGTTACTGGGCTGCAAACACAGACTTGGGTCTCATTACACTTCTACAGACAGAACGTTAGTGGGCTGCAAACACAGACTTGGGTCTCATTCACATTTCTACACACAGAACGTTAGTGGGCTGCAAACACAGACTCGGGTCTCATGCACACTCCTACACACAAGACGTTAGTGGGCTTCAAACACAGACTTGGGTCTCATTCACACTTCTACACACAGAACGTTACCGGGCTGCAAACACAGGCTTGGTTCTTATTCACACTTGTACACACAGAACGTAACTGGGCTTCAAACACATACCTGGGTCTCATTCACACTTCTACACACAGAACGTAACTGGGCTGCAAACACTGACTTGGGTCTTATTCACACTTCTACACACAGAACGTTACTGGGCTGCAAACACTGTCTTGAGTCTTATTCACACTTCTACACACAGAACGTTAGTGGGCTGCAAACACAGACTTGGGTCTCATTCCACTACTTCACACAGAACGTTACTGGGCTGCAAATACTGTCTTGAATTTTATTCACACTTCTACACACAGAACGTTAGTGGGCTGCAAACACAGTCTTGGGTCTCATTCACACTACTTCACACAGAACGTTAGTGGGCTGCAAACACAGACTTGGGTCTCATTCACAATTCTACACTCTGGACGTTAGTGGGCTGCAAACACAGACTTGCTTCTCATTCACACTTCTCAACCCAGAACGTTAGTGGGATGCAAACACAGACTTTTGTCTCATCCACATTTCTACACGCAGAACGTTAGTGCGCTGCAAACATAGAATTGGTTCTCATTCACACTTCTACACACAGAACGTTAGTGGGCTGCAAACACAGACTTGGGTCTCATTCATAGTTCTACACACAGAACGTTAGTGGGCTGCAAACACAGACATCGATCTCATTCACACTTTTACACACAGAACGTTACTGGGGTGCAAACACAGACTTGGGTCTCATTCACACTTGTACACACAGAACGTTACTGGGCTGCAAACACAGACTTGGGACTCATTACACTTCTACACACAGAACGTTAGTGGGCTGCAAACACAGACCTGGGTCTCATTCACACTTCTACACACAGAACGTTATTGGGCTGCAAACACAGACTTGGGTCTCATGCACACTTCTACAGACAGAACGTAAGTGGGCTGCAAACACAGACTTGGGTCTCATTACACTTCTACACACAGAACGTTAGTGGGCTGCAAACACAGACTTGGGCCTCATTACACTTCTACACGCAGAACGTTACTGGGCTGCAAACACAGACTTGTGTCTCATTCTCACTTCTGCAGACAGAACGTTACTGGGCTGCAAACACAGACTTGGGTCTCATGCACACTTCTACACACAGGACGTTAGTGGGCTTCAAACACAGACTTGGGTCTCATTCACACTTCTAGACACAGAACGTTACAGGGCTGCAAACACAGACTTCGTTCTTATTCACACTTGTACACACATAACGTTACTGGGCTGCAAACACAGAATTGGGTCTCATTCACACTTATACACACAGAACGTTACTGGGCTGAAAACACTGTCTTGAGTCTTATTCACACTTCTACACACAGAACGTTAGTGGACTGCAAACACAGTCTTGGGTCTCATTACACTTCTACAGACAGAACGTTAGTGGGCTGCAAACACAGACTTGGGTCTCATTCACATTTCTACACACAGAACGTTAGTGGGCTGCAAACACAGACTCGGGTCTCATGCACACTCCTACACACAGGACGTTAGTGGGCTTCAAACACAGACTTGGGTCTCATTCACACTTCTACACACAGAACGTTACTGGGCTGCAAACACAGACTTGGTTCTTATTCACTCTTGTACACACAGAACGTAACTGGGCTTCAAACACAGACCTGGGTCTCATTCACACTTCTACACACAGAACGTAACTGGGCTGCAAACACTGACTTGGGTCTTATTCACACTTCTACACACAGAACGTTACTGGGCTGCAAACACTGTCTTGAGTCTTATGCACACTTCTACACACAGAACGTTAGTGGGCTGCAAACACAGACTTGGGTCTCATTCCACTACTTCACACAGAACGTTACTGGGCTGCAAACACTGTCTTGAATTTTATTCACACTTCTACACACAGAACGTTAGTGGGCTGCAAACACAGTCTTGGGTCTCATTCACACTACTTCACACAGAACGTTAGTGGGCTGCAAACACAGACTTGGGTCTCATTCACAATTCTACACTCTGGACGTTAGTGGGCTGCAAACACAGACTTGCTTCTCATTCACACTTCTCAACCCAGAACGTTAGTGGGATGCAAACACAGACTTGTGTCTCATCCACATTTCTACACGCAGAACGTTAGTGCGCTGCAAACATAGAATTGGTTCTCATTCACACTTCTACACACAGAACGTTAGTGGGCTGCAAACACAGACTTGGGTCTCATTCATAGTTCTACACACAGAACGTTAGTGGGCTGCAAACACAGACTTCGATCTCATTCACACTTTTACACACAGAACGTTACTGGGGTGCAAACACAGACTTGGGTCTCATTCACACTTGTACACACAGAACGTTACTGGGCTGCAAACACAGACTTGGGACTCATTACACTTCTACACACAGAACGTTAGTGGGCTGCAAACACAGACCTGGGTCTCATTCACACTTCTACACACAGAACGTTATTGGGCTGCAAACACAGACTTGGGTCTCATGCACACTTCTACAGACAGAACGTTAGTGGGCTGCAAACACAGACTTGGGTCTCATTACACTTCTACACACAGAACGTTAGTGGGCTGCAAACACAGACTTGGGCCTGTTTACACTTCTACACGCAGAACGTTACTGGGCTGCAAACACAGACTTGTGTCTCATTCTCACTTCTGCAGACAGAACGTTAGTGGGCTGCAAACACAGACTTGGGTCTCATGCACACTTCTACACACAGGACGTTAGTGGGCTTCAAACACAGTCTTGGGTCTCATTCACACTTCTACACACAGAACGTTACTGGGCTGCAAACACAGACTTCGTTCTTATTCACACTTGTACACACATAACGTTACTGGGCTGCAAACACAGACTTGGGTCTCATTCACACTTATACACACAGAACGTTACTGGGCTGCAAACACTGTCTTGAGTCTTATTCACACTTCTACACACAGAACGTTAGTGGGCTGCAAACACAGACTTGGGACTCATTCACACTACTTCACAAAGAACGTTAGTGGGCTGCAAACACAGACTTCGGTCTCATTCACACTTCTACACACAGAACGTTAGTGGGCTGCGAACACAGACTTGGGTCTCATGCACACTTCTACACACAGGACGTTAGTGGGCTTCAAACACAGACTTGGGTCCCATTCACACTTCTACACACAGAACGTTACTGGGCTGCAAACACTGTCTTGAGTCTTATTCACACTTCTACACACAGAACGTTAGTGTGCTGCAAACACAGACATGAGACTCATTCACACTACTTCACACAGAACGTTAATGGGCTGCAAACACTGACTTGGGTCTCATTCTCACTTCTACACACAGAACCTTAGTTGGCTTCAAACACAGACTTGGGTCTCATTCACACTTCTACACACAGAACGTTACTGGGCTGCAAACATCGACTTGGGTCTCATTCACACGTCTACGCACAGAACATTAGTGGGCTGCAAACAGAGACTTCGATCTCATTCACACTTCTACACACAGAACGTTACTGGGCTGCATACACTGTTTTCAGTCTTTTTCACACTTTTACACACAGAACGTTAGTGGGTTGCATACACAGACTTGGGTCTCATTCACACTTCTTCACACAGAACATTACTGGGCTGCAAACACAGACTTGGGTCTCAATGACACTTCTACACACAGAACGTTAGTGGGCTGCAAACACAGTCTTGGATCTCATTCACACTTCTACACACAGAACGTAAGTGGGCTGCAAACACAGACTTGGGTCTCATTCACACTTATACACCCAGAACTTTAGTGGGCTGGAAACACAGACTTGGGTCTCATTCACACTTCTACACACAGATCGTTACTGGGCTGCAAACACTGTCTTGAGGCTTATTCAAACTTCTACACACAGAACGTTAGTGGGCTGCAAACACAGACTTGGGTCTCATTCCACTACTTCACACAGAACGTTACTGGGCTGCAAACACTGTCTTGAATTTTATTCACACTTCTACACACAGAACGTTAGTGGGCTGCAAACACAGTCTTGGGTCTCATTCACACTACTTCACACAGAACGTTAGTGGGCTGCAAACACAGACTTGGGTCTCATTCACAATTATACACTCTGGACGTTAGTGGGCTGCAAACACAGACTTGCTTCTCATTCACACTTCTCAACCCAGAACGTTAGTGGGATGCAAACACAGACTTGTGTCTCATCCACATTTCTACACGCAGAACGTTAGTGCGCTGCAAACATAGAATTGGTTCTCATTCACACTTCTACACACAGAACGTTAGTGGGCTGCAAACACAGACTTGGGTCTCATTCATAGTTCTACACACAGAACGTTAGTGGGCTGCAAACACAGACTTCGATCTCATTCACACTTTTACACACAGAACGTTACTGGGGTGCAAACACAGACTTGGGTCTCATTCACACTTGTACACACAGAACGTTACTGGGCTGCAAACACAGACTTGGGACTCATTACACTTCTACACACAGAACGTTAGTGGGCTGCAAACACAGACCTGGGTCTCATTCACACTTCTACACACAGAACGTTATTGGGCTGCAAACACAGACTTGGGTCTCATGCACACTTCTACAGACAGAACGTTAGTGGGCTGCAAACACAGACTTGGGTCTCATTACACTTCTACACACAGAACGTTAGTGGGCTGCAAACACAGACTTGGGCCTCATTACAGTTCTACACGCAGAACGTTACTGGGCTGCAAACACAGACTTGTGTCTCATTCTCACTTCTGCAGACAGAACGTTAGTGGGCTGCAAACACAGACTTGGGTCTCATGCACACTTCTACACACAGGACGTTAGTGGGCTTCAAACACAGACTTGGGTCTCATTCACACTTCTACACACAGAACGTTACAGGGCTGCAAACACAGGCTTCGTTCTTATTCACACTTGTACACACATAACGTTACTGGGCTGCAAACACAGACTTGGGTCTCATTCACACTTATACACACAGAACGTTACTGGGCTGCAAACACTGTCTTGAGTCTTATTCACACTTCTACACACAGAACGTTAGTGGACTGCAAACACAGTCTTGGGTCTCATTACACTTCTACAGACAGAACGTTAGTGGGCTGCAAACACAGACTTGGGTCTCATTCACATTTCTACACACAGAACGTTAGTGGGCTGCAAACACAGACTCGGGTCTCATGCACACTCCTACACACAGGACGTTAGTGGGCTTCAAACACAGACTTGGGTCTCATTCACACTTCTACACACAGAACGTTACTGGGCTGCAAACACAGACTTGGTTCTTATTCACTCTTGTACACACAGAACGTAACTGGGCTTCAAACACAGACCTGGGTCTCATTCACACTTCTACACACAGAACGTAACTGGGCTGCAAACACTGACTTGGGTCTTATTCACACTTCTACACACAGAACGTTACTGGGCTGCAAACACTGTCTTGAGTCTTATTCACACTTCTACACACAGAACGTTAGTGGGCTGCAAACACAGACTAGGGTCTCATTCCACTACTTCACACAGAACGTTACTGGGCTGCAAACACTGTCTTGAATTTTATTCACACTTCTACACACAGAACGTTAGTGGGCTGCAAACACAGTCTTGGGTCTCATTCACACTACTTCACACAGAACGTTAGTGGGCTGCAAACACAGACTTGGGTCTCATTCACAATTCTACACTCTGGACGTTAGTGGGCTGCAAACACAGACTTGCTTCTCATTCACACTTCTCAACCCAGAACGTTAGTGGGATGCACACACAGACTTGTGTCTCATCCACATTTCTACACGCAGAACGTTAGTGCGCTGCAAACATAGAATTGGTTCTCATTCACACTTCTACACACAGAACGTTAGTGGGCTGCAAACACAGACTTGGGTCTCATTCATAGTTCTACACACAGAACGTTATTGGGCTGCAAACACAGACTTGGGTCTCATGCACACTTCTACAGACAGAACGTTAGTGGGCTGCAAACACAGACTTGTGTCTCATTACTCTTCTACACACAGAACGTTAGTGGGCTGCAAACACAGACTTGGGACTCATTACACTTCTACACACAGAACGTTAGTGGGCTGCAAACACAGACCTGGGTCTCATTCACACTTCTACACACAGAACGTTATTGGGCTGCAAACACAGACTTGGGTCTCATGCACACTTCTACACACAGAACGTTAGTGGGCTGCAAACACAGACTTGTGTCTCATTACTCTTCTACACACAGAACGTTAGTGGGCTGCAAACACAGACTTGGGCCTCATTACACTTCTACACGCAGAACGTTACTGGGCTGCAAACACAGACTTGTGTCTCATTCTCACTTCTGCAGACAGAACGTTAGTGGGCTGCAAACACAGACTTGGGTCTCATGCACACTTCTACACACAGGACGTTAGTGGGCTTCAAACACAGTCTTGGGTCTCATTCACACTTCTACACACAGAACGTTACTGGGCTGCAAACACAGACTTCGTTCTTATTCACACTTGTACACACATAACGTTACTGGGCTGCAAACACAGACTTGGGTCTCATTCACACTTATATACACAGAACGTTACTGGGCTGCAAACACTGTCTTGAGTCTTATTCACACTTCTACACACAGAACGTTAGTGGGCTGCAAACACAGACTTGGGACTCATTCACACTACTTCACAAAGAACGTTAGTGGGCTGCAAACACAGACTTCGGTCTCATTCACACTTCTACACAGAGAACGTTAGTGGGCTGCGAACACAGACTTGGGTCTCATGCACACTTCCACACACAGGACGTTAGTGGGCTTCAAACACAGACTTGGGTTCCATTCACACTTCTACACACAGAACGTTACTGGGCTGCAAACACTGTCTTGAGTCTTATTCACACTTCTACACACAGAACGTTAGTGGGCTGCAAACACAGACTTGAGACTCATTCACACTACTTCACACAGAACGTTAATGGGCTGCAAACACAGACTTGGGTCTCATTCACACTTCTACACACAGAACGTTAGTTGGCTTCAAACACAGACTTGGGTCTCATTCACACTTCTACACACAGAACGTTACTGGGCTGCAAACATCGACTTGGGTCTCATTCACACGTCTACGCACAGAACATTAGTGGGCTGCAAACACAGACTTCGATCTCATTCACACTTCTACACACAGAACGTTACTGGGCTGCATACACTGTTTTCAGTCTTTTTCACACTTTTACACACAGAACGTTAGTGGGTTGCATACACAGACTTGGGTCTCATTCACACTTCTTCACACAGAACATTACTGGGCTGCAAACACAGACTTGGGTCTCAATCACACTTCTACACACAGAACGTTAGTGGGCTGCAAACACAGTCTTGGATCTCATTCCCACTTCTACACACAGAACGTAAGTGGGCTGCAAACACAGACTTGGGTCTCATTCACACTTATACACCCAGAACTTTAGTGGGCTGGAAACACAGACTTGGGTCTCATTCACACGCCTACACACAGAACGTTACTGGGCTGCAAACACAGACTTGGGTCTTATTCACACTTGTACACACAGAACGTTAGTGGGCTGCAAACACAGACTTGGGTCTCCTTACACTTCTACACACAGAACGTTACTGGGCTGCAAACACAGACTTGGGTCTCATTCTCACTTCAACACACAGAACGTTACTGCGCTGCAAACACAGACTTGGGTCTCATTACACTTCTACAGACAGAACGTTAGTGGGCTGCAAACACAGACTTGGGTCTCATTCACATTTCTACACACAGAACGTTAGTGGGCTGCAAACACAGACTTGGGTCTCATTCACACTTCTACACACAAAACGTTACTGGGCTGCAAACACTGACTTGGGTCTTATTCACACTTCTACACACAGAACGTTACTGGGCTGCAAACACTGTCTTGAGTCTTATTCACACTTCTTCACACAGAACGTTAGTGGGCTGCAAACACAGACTTGGGTCTCATACACACTACTTCACACAGAACGTTACTGGGCTGCAAACACTGTCTTGAATTTTATTCACACTTCTACACACAGTACGTTAGTGGGCTGCAAACACAGTCTTGGGTCTCATTCACACTATTTCACACAGAACGTTAATGGGCTGCAAACGCAGACTTGAGTCTCATTCACACTTCTACACACAGAACGTTAGTGGGTTGCAAGCACTGACTTGGGTCTCATTCACACTTTTACACACAGAACGTTAGTGGGTTGCAAGCACTGACTTGGGTCTCATTCACACTTCTACACACAGAACGTTAGTGGGCTGCAAACACAGACTTGGGTCTCATTCACACTTCTACACACAGAACGTTACTGGGCTGCAAACACAGACTTGGGTCTTATTCACACTTGTACACACAGAACGTTAGTGGGCTGCAAACACAGACTTGGGTCTCATTACACTTCTACACGCAGAACGTTACTGGGCTGCAAACACAGACTTGTGTCTCATTCTCACTTCTACAGACAGAACGTTAGTGGGCTGCAAACACAGACTTGGGTCTCATTCACACTTATACACCCAGAACTTTAGTGGGCTGGAAACACAGACTTGGGTCTCATTCACACGCCTACACACAGAACGTTACTGGGCTGCAAACACAGACTTGGGTCTTATTCACACTTGTACACACAAAACGTTAGTGGGCTGCAAACACAGACTTGGGTCTCCTTACACTTCTACACACAGAACGTAACTGGGCCGCAAACACAGACTTGGGTCTCATTCTCACTTCAACACACAGAACGTTAGTGGGCTGCAAACACAGACTTGGTTCTCATTACACTTCTACAGACAGAACGTTAGTGGGCTGCAAACACAGACTTGGGTCTCATTCACATTTCTACACACAGAGCCTTAGTGGGCTGCAAACACAGACTTGGGTCTCATGCACACTCCTACACACAGGACGTTAGTGGGCTTCAAACACAGACTTGGGTCTCATTCACACTTCTACACACAGAACGTTACTGGGCTGCAAACACAGACTTGTTTCTTATTCACACTTGTACACACAGAACGTTACTGGGCTGCAAACACAGACTTGGGTCTCATTCCACTACTTCACACTGAACGTTACTGGGCTGCAAACACTGTCTTGAATTTTATTCACACTTCTACACACAGATCGTTAGTGGGCTGCAAACACAGTCTTGGGTCTCATTCACACTACTTCACACAGAACGTTAATGGGCTGCAAACACAGACTTGGGTCTCATTCACACTTCTACACACAGAACGTTAGTGGGTTGCAAGCACTGACTTGGGTCTCATTCACACTTCTACACACAGAACGTTAGTGGTTTGCAAGCACTGACTTGGGTCTCATTCACACTTCTACAAACAGAACGTTAGTGGGCTGCAAACAGAGACATGGGTCTCATTCACACTTCTACACACAGAACGTTACTGGGCTGCAAACACAGACTTGGGTCTTATTCACACTTGTACACACAGAACGTTAGTGGGCTGCAAACACTGACATGGGTCTCATTACACTTCTACACTTAGAACGTTACTGGGCTGCAAACACAGACTTGTGTCTCATTCTCACTTCTACAGACAGAACGTTAGTGGGCTGCAAACACAGACTTGGGTCTCATTACACTTCTACACACAGAACGTTAGTGGGCTGCAAACACAGACTTCGGTCTCATTCACACTTCTACACCCAGAACGTTAGTGGGCTGCAAACACAGACTTGGGTCTCATACACACTTCTACACACAGGACGTTAGTGGGCTTCAAACACAGACTTGGGTCTCATTCACACTTCTACACACTGAACGTTACTGGGCTGCAAACACAGACTTGGTTCTTATTCACACTTCCACACACAGAACGTTCGCTGGCTGCAAACACTGATTAGTGTCTCATTCACACATCTACACACAGAACGTGAGTGGGCTGCAAACACAGACTTGGGTCTCATTCACACATCTTCACACAGAACGTTAGTGGGCTGCAAACACACACACTTGGGTCTCATTCACACTTCTTCACTCTGAACGTTAGTGGGCTGGAAACACAGACTTGTGTCTCATTCACACTACTACACCCAGAACGTTAGTGGGCTGCAAACACAGACTTGGGTCTCAGTCACACTTCTACACACAGAACGTTACTGGGCTGCAAACACAGACTTGGTTCTTATTCACACTTGTACACAGAACGTTACTGGGCTGCAAACACAGACTTGGGTCTTATTCACACTTTTACACACAGAACGTTACTGGGCTGCAAACACTGTCTTGAGTCTTATTCACACTTCTACACACAGACTGTTAGTGGGCTGCAAACACAGACTTGGGACTCATTCACACTACTTCACACAGAACGTTAATGGGCTGCAAACACAGACTTGGGTCTCATTCACACTTCTACACACAGAACGTTAGTGGGCTTCAAACACAGACTTGGGTCTCATTCACACTTCTACTCACAGAACGTTACTGGGCTGCAAACACAGTCTTGGATCTCATTCACACTTCTACACACAGAACGTTAGTGGGCTGCAAACACAGACTTGGGTCTCATTCACACTTATACACCCAGAACTTTAGTGGGCTGGAAACACATACTTGGGTCTCATTCACACGCCTACACCCAGAACGTTAGTGGGCTGCAAACACAGACTTGGGTCTCATTCACACTTCTCAACCCAGAACGTTAGTGGGATGCAAACACAGACTTGTGTCTCATCCACATTTCTACACACAGAACGTTAGTGCGCTGCAAACATAGAATTGGTTCTCATTCACACTTCTACACACAGAACGTTAGTGGGCTGCATACACAGACTTGGGTCTCATGCACACTTCTACTCACATGACGTTATTGCGCTGCAAACACAGACTTGGGTCTCATTCACACTTCTACACACAGAACGTTACTGGGCTGCAAACACAGACTTGGGTCATATTCACACTTGTACACACAGAACGTTAGTGGGCTGCAAACACATACTTGGGTCTCATTACACTTCTACACGCAGAACGTTACTGGGCTGCAAACACAGACTTGTGTCTCATTCTCACTTCTACACACAGAACGTTAGCGGGCTGCAAACACAGACTTGGGTCTCATTACACTTCTACACACAGAACGTTAGTGGGCTGCAAACACAGACTTCGGTCTCATTCACACTTCTACACACAGAACGTTAGTGGGCTGCAAACACAGACATGGGTCTCATGCACACTTCAACCCACAGGACGTTAGTGGGCTTCATCACAGACTTGGGTCTCATTCACACTTCTACACACAGAACGTTACTGGGCTGCAAACTTAGACTTGGTTCTTATTCACACTTGTACACACAGAACGTTACTGGGCTGCAAACGCAGACTTGGGTCTCATTCACACTTCTACACGCAGAACGTTACTGGGCTGCAAACACTGACTTGGGTCTTATTCACACTTTTACACACAGAACGTTACTGGGCTGCAAACACTGTCTTGAGTCTTATTCACACTTCTTCACACAGAACGTTAGTGGGCTGCAAACACAGACTTGGGACTCATTCACACTACTTCACACAGAACGTTAATGGGGTGCAAACACAGACTTGGGTCTCATTCACACTTCTATACACAAAACGTTAGTGGGCTTCACACACAGACTTGGGTCTCATTCACATTTCTACACACAGAACATCACTGGGCTGCAAACACAGACTTGGGTCTCATTCACACGTCTACGCACAGAACATTAGTGGGCTGCAAACACAGACTTCGATCTCATTCACACTTCTACACACAGAACGTTACTGGGCTGCATACACTGTCTTCAGTCTTATTCACCCTTTTACACACAGAACGTTAGTGGGTTGCATACACAGACTTGGGTCTCATTCACACTTCTTCACACAGAACATTACTGGGCTGCAAACACTGACTTGGGTCTTATTCACACTTCTACACACAGAACGTTAGTGGGCTGCAAACACAGTCTTGGATCTCATTCACACTTCTACACACAGAACGTTAGTGGGCTGCAAACACAGACTTGGGTCTCAGTCACACTTATACACCCAGAACTTTAGTGGGCTGGAAACACAGACTTGGGTCTCATTCACACGCCTACACACAGAACGTTACTGGGCTGCAAACACAGACTTGGGTCTTATTCACACTCGTACACACAGAACGTTAGTGGGCTGCAAACACAGACTTGGGTCTCCTTACTCTTCTACACACAGAACGTTACTGGGCTGCAAACACAGACTTGGGTCTCATTCTCACTTCAACACACAGAACGTTAGTGGGCTGCAAACACAGACTTGGGTCTCATTACACTTCTACAGACAGAACGTTAGTGGGCTGCAAACACAGACTTGGGTCTCATTCACATTTCTACACACAGAACGTTAGTGGGCTGCAAACACAGACTTGGGTCTCATGCACACTCCTACACACAGGACGTTAGTGGGCTTCAAACACAGACTTGGGTCTCATTCACACTTCTACACACAGAACGTTAGTGGGCTGCAAACACAGACTTGGGTCTCATTCACACTTCTTCACAAAGAACGTTACTGGGCTGCAAACACAGACTTGGGTCTCATTCACACGTCTACGCACAGGACATTAGTGGGCTGGAACACAGACTTCGATCTCATTCACACTTCTACACACAGAACGTTACTGAGCTGCAAACACTGTCTTCAGTCTTATTCTCACTTTTACACACAGAACGTTAATGGGCTGCATGCACAGACTTGGGTCTCATTCACACTTCTACACACAGAACATTACTGGGCTGCAAACACAGACTTGGGTCGCATTCACACTTCTACACACAGAACGTTATTGAGCTGCAAACACTGTCTTGAGTCTTATTCACACTTCTACACACAGAACGATAGTGGGCTTCAAACACTGACTTGCGTCTCATTCACACTACTTGACACAGAACGTTAATGGGTTGCAAACACAGACTTGGGTTTCATTCACACTTCTACACACAGAACGTTAATGGGCTGCAAACACAGACTTGGGTCTCATTCACACTTCCACACACAGAACGTTCGCTGGCTGCAAACACTGATTAGTGTCTCATTCACACATCTACACACAGAACGTGAGTGGGCTGCAAACACAGACTTGGGTCTCATTCACACATCTTCACACAGAACGTTAGTGGGCTGCAAACACACACACTTGGGTCTCATTCACACTTCTTCACTCTGAACGTTAGTGGGCTGGAAACACAGACTTGTGTCTCATTCACACTACTACACCCAGAACGTTAGTGGGCTGCAAACACATACTTGGGTCTCATTACACTTCTACACGCAGAACGTTACTGGGCTGCAAACACAGACTTGTGTCTCATTCTCACTTCTACACAAAGAACGTTAGTGGGCTGCAAACACAGACTTGGGTCTCATTACACTTCTACACACAGAACGTTAGTGGGCTGCAAACACAGACTTCGGTCTCATTCACACTTCTACACACAGAACGTTAGTGGGCTGCAAACACAGACATGGGTCTCATGCACACTTCTACACACAGGACGTTAGTGGGCTTCAAACACAGACTTGGGTCTCATTCACACTTCTACACACAGAACGTTACTGGGCTGCAAACACAGACTTGGTTCTTATTCACACTTGTACACACAGAACGTTACTGGGCTGCAAACGCAGACTTGGGTCTCATTCACACTTCAACACACAGAACGTTACTGGGCTGCAAACACTGACTTGGGTCTTATTCACACTTTTACACACAGAACGTTACTGGGCTGCAAACACTGTCTTGAGTCTTATTCACACTTCTACACACAGAACGTTAGTGGGCTGCAAACACAGACTTGGGACTCATTCACACTACTTCACACAGAACGTTAATGGGCTGCAAACACAGACTTGGGTCTCATTCACACTTCTACACACAAAACGTTAGTGGGCTTCAAACACAGACTTGGGTCTCATTCACATTTCTACACACAGAACATCACTGGGCTGCAAACACAGACTTGGGTCTCATTCACACGTCTACGCACAGAACATTAGTGGGCTGCAAACACAGACTTCTATCTCATTCACACTTCTACACACAGAACGTTACTGGGCTGCATACACTGTCTTCAGTCTTATTCACACTTTTACACACAGAACGTTAGTGGGTTGCATACACAGACTTGGGTCTCATTCACACTTCTTCACACAGAACATTACTGGGCTGCAAACACAGACTTGGGTCTCATTCACACTTCTACACACAGAACGTTAGTGGGCTGCAAACACAGTCTTGGATCTCATTCACACTTCTACACACAGAACGTTAGTGGGCTGCAAACACAGACTTAAGTCTCATTCACACTTATACACCCAGAACTTTAGTGGGCTGGAAACACAGACTTGGGTCTCATTCACACGCCTACACACAGAACGTTACTGGGCTGCAAACACAGACTTGGGTCTCATTCACACTACTTCACACAGAACGTTACTGGGCTGCAAACACTGTCTTGAATTTTATTCACACTTCTACACACAGAACGTTAGTGGGCTGCCAACACAGTCTTGGGTCTCATTCACACTACTTCACACAGAACGTTAATGGGCTGCAAACACAGACTTGGGTCTCATTCACACTTCTACACACAGAACGTTAGTGGGCTGCAAATACAGACTTGGGTCTCATTCACACTTCTTCACAAAGAACGTTACTGGGCTGCAAACACAGACTTGGGTCTCATTCACACGTCTACGCACAGGACATTAGTGGGCTGGAACACAGACTTCGATCTCATTCACACTTCTACACACAGAACGTTACTGAGCTGCAAACACTGTCTTCAGTTTTATTCTCACTTTTACACACAGAACGTTAGTGGGCTGCATACACAGACTTGGGTCTCATTCACACTTCTACACACAGAACATTACTGGGCTGCAAACACAGACTTGGGTCTCATTCACACTTCTACACACAGAACGTTATTGGGCTGCAAATACACACTTGGATCTCATTCACACTTCTACGCGCAGAACGTTAGTGGGCTGCAAACACAGACTTGGATCTCTAAAAGTACATGTGTTTTGATTATTTTAAAACATTCTCTCAATTATTCCCCCACAACATTGAGAGCGCGCTAAAGGGTGAGGAGGAGATGGATGCGTGTGCAATAGCAATATTTAGCACCCTTTTTCTACCTACCTCCCTGCGCTCCAATTCTTATACCAGCATTAAAGATCCTCCATCGTAGAGCTGGGGTTCGAATCTGTAACCTTAGGTGCAGGTCTCACAGCACTGAGGATATTACACTAAATTTATATAAATTAGGACATTAGGGGACAAGTTTGTACTATGGTGTCTTCCCCCTGAAATGTTTAATTTCTGCGGGTTCATCCTTATGGCAAACAGGACATCGATTATCGTGGAATATATCACGCTAAGACATTACGAGCCACTTATTCCTTACAATAGCTGTGAGTGGTTTAGGGGTGAGTGTAGTAACTTCCCTATTTTAGAAGACTCGAGTTAAATCTCCGTGATGCAATTGAGAATTTAAATCCTGATACGAGTGTTGGAACAAAGTACACTCAATATTGTGAGTATAACCGAGGAGTAGATTTCAGGTACCTCCTAAAAATGGTCTTGTGTATGTTCCCATTTCTACATCAAACAAATATCGGGATGATAGCCTACCTAACATGCCAAATTCACATTCCCACATATTCTACTCCCGCAAACACAAACACACCCTGGCAATCACCGCAAAAAACGCAGATTATAAGACAGCTCACACACTCAAGTACACGGGGCTGATAATAACGATGCCCCAACTCCCTAAATAAAACAACTTAATCTCTACATTATTAACAGGGATGTATTCAAATGTCTCATTCCAAAATTCAGACCTATTAATAACTAATTCTGTCATGCAGACACCCAGGTGAAAACACGAAGGTCCTTTTTCTACTCACCTCTTCTGGTTGTATTTTTTCTGGAATTATACATCCATGAATATTTTCATATGCTTCCCCAGCATCATTCAATATCTTTCTATTGTAATTTTTCCACTTTTGCATATTCCTTTTACGTCTACGGCCGATATTGTCACGTTTGCTAGCTGACGGAGAGGTCTCCAACTTCCTGAAGCACTCCATCTTGGAATACCAGTGTCCTTCTTCCACGCACATGGCATTTCAATCGCAAATATCTACCCATAGGAGGCACTTGTGTGCACGTTTAACACGTCATTTCATGCTGCATGCGACCAGGTACCTATTTCCATCATAATCTCAAAACAGACCAAGGTGGCGCGGAGTCCCTTATTCGTTGCGCGGGTTCAAATGTTAATATTTATTTAATTGTTTATAAATATCGCAAGCATAGAGTAATTCTATCAAATAGGTATTGAGTACGATCAATTTCTACAATGATATACGTTTACAGTCCTCCGGCATTAGGAGGATTTTCGTCAGTTAAATCAAAGCCGTCGCCATCAATAGAAAATTCACACACTTCAATTAGCACTAAAACCGTATTTATGTCCCCTTCGCTGAAGGAGCTAGCCATATTTATCACCACGTATATTAATAAGCTTATACTTCAGAAGATAACGCACACGGGATGTCAGTTGACTGCAGCATGTTCAAAGAATACCTATTATAAATTCAGTTATTCATGGAACTTAAACTTGTCGGGATAAGGAATGGTTTCCGCGTTGTCTTCGTTACTATAGTTAAATCGCTGTGTATGGAAATAAAAAAAATATATAGATCGGCCAGTGGCATTTTTATCAGATGCTCCCTCGGCCGATATATCGGCACCATAAGGGCTAATCCATAGCGGCGAGAATCTATAATCTACGAAGATAGGTTAATTTCTGCGAACAATACTATATTTGTTGATGGTATAGTCATATCTAAGATTTGCGATAGTAAAATGAATAGTTCTTTTTTCAGCTTAATGCCGTAATATGTTTCAGTAATAGTTACCACACTCACCACGTTTCATAACTAGTTTTCTTGTATTTTGTTTAGAGAGGGCAGACACTGCAGTTTTGATGGTGATTTGTAGAGCTATTTGTCTTGTATATTTGGATCTGATGATGCTCCTTTGACGAAAAAACATGAAATCTCTTAGTTTTCTTCTTTAATAGTCCTCAATAATATGTAAAAATCTTAATCCTTTCTAATTAATTACAGTTTCTTTTCACATTTTACAGTAATTGGAATGATTCTAAGGTTGACCGACTAAAGATACAATATTAATTGTTAATGTGGCAACACTGTTGAATGGCTTCAAGGCTGTCTTTATTTTATGTTACCGACTAAAGATACAATATTAATTGTTAATGTGGCAACACTGTAGAATGGAATTCAGGATAAACACTTCAGAATATTTTCCGACATTTCCTAGCAAGAAACACGGTTTTATGATTAACATATGTAAGCAGATTTTTGATCAGTGTAGGATGATATCTTGCTATTTTGAAGCGTCTCTGTACAGGCAGATTATTGTTAGTAAATACGATTTTGACTAGAATTGTAACGACAAGTGTGTCATAATTCAAATACTACTGGTAGCGTGTCCATACTAGCGCATTCTAGTAGCGGTGATTGTTGTCTAAGAATACGAAAGACAACTGAAAGGTTGAGCAATCTTAGTACAGTCTTGCAACGTAAGTCGTTACAAGTGTTAACACCGCATAGGCGAACTCCCGAGGGATACCGTAGTACGTGCTTTTATGTATACTTTAATTTATCATCACTTTGACACAGGTCACGACTTAAATATCCTAGGGACCCTCACATAGTGCATTTATATATTAACCCTGCAGTGGTCGCGTACCTAATAGTGACGCGAGTGGTCGCATGGTCTACATAGGTATGCCATTTTAAATATTCATAAAATAATATATTTAATTTTACAATTGCGTTTATTTGTTTATAAGTCGTATTAACTATGTAATTCTCATTAATTATAATCGACATAACCTAAAGATATTATTATTTTCTTATCAAAATATACTGAAACAAATAGTCAGCCATTTCTTACGAAAAAATCACAAGGTTTACAGAAATTGAGATAAAAACAAGAAGTTCCGTGACGAACTAAAGAGCCTACATTTCTTAAAATTTAAGATTCATGCCAATGATTAATCTATATGGATCTATCTAGAATAATGACGAAATTAAGTTGGTAATATCGAAATTTCTAATTAGTTCGAAATACTGTATACCTGGCATAATGTAGCCTAATAGAGAACTACAGTTGGCAGCCCTGGTGACTGAATATATTCTTAGTTCCATCTCTTAAGGTACAGAATACAAAATTTGGTTGAAGTCCAATGGATAACATGGACGTTACATGCAGTTAAACATTGGATCTAGCAGTGCGCGTAAAATCATGTTGGCAACAATAACATACATGTATTGGTCAGAAATAATCTGAAATAATATGATCTATTGTTGTGTCAATTTTGAATGAAATTCATTAGTTAGTATAGAAGTTACATGCATTTTAAAATTGGACCTATCAGCAGGCTTAGAATCATGTTGGCAGCACTGGCGTAGGCCTATATTATTTACTCTAAATTAATCTACAATGCCAGGTACTATACGTGTGCAAAGTTTAGAGCTATTGGCTTGCATACTTTCTGATATATTGATATTAGGGTAACAGAAATAGAGACAGTATTTATAAACAGTTGGCAGCCCTGGTTACTCTTAAGAATCGGCATAGTCATATCTGTTATGGTACACATAGCATACACGAAATTTGGTTGAAATCCAAATGATAGTATAGAAGTTACATGTATTTAAAGTTGGACCTCTCAGCAGGTTTAGAATCATGTTGGTAGCACTGACGCATATAAGTTACTCCAAATTAATATAGAATGTCAGGTATTATACGTGTGCATAGTTTAAAGCTGTCGGCTTGCATACTTTCTGATATATGGGTATTTGGATTTAAAAAAAATCCTCTCGGCACGCCGGAAGGCGGTGGTAGATTTCACCGGGCAAACTAGGGGATAGGCTATAATAGGCAAAATATGCAGGTTTTCGTAGGAGGATCAGACCTCATTTATTGCTAGAAAGTATTTTACAATTGGAGGTTAGTTAACATTTTTTCGTCTTTCTATGCATATTTTTAACATTTTACTGTCTTATGGGGATGGTAACCTTCTTGTCATTTGGGGTTCATTTTTATACTTGTGGTCACACTGTCCTTATGCAAGGTTTGGAACTAATGTGTAACTATCTAACAGTCTGTTACTTCTTCACGCAAAATTTTTTCTCCCGCAGAGATGTTGGTTGGTTCCTCAGTTTAGGGGCTGCGACAAGGTGGTCATGTAACCCCGTGTACATGGGTGTGTGTAGAATCTGTCTGATAAACGGTCTTATTTGTGATGACTGTATTAGTCTGTAATTCAGGTAAGGTCTGCAGATGGTCAATTTTAAGTAGTAGTACCTAATTTTGTACCAAATACTATCGTCAACGACACCTATCTGTGAACTTGGCTGCTAGATGCCACCGCAACCAGCAACTTGCAACGAACGTTGTAACGTTGCTGACGGATTTTTAGCGCTCTTAGAAAATCCGGCGACTTTGGCTGGCTTTTAACCTGCGACCTTGGGCATAGAAGTTCAGCATGCTACCAGTTAGCCGCTTCCCTCATAGTCAGATGGAACAAGAAGTTCCGTGACGAAATAAAGAGCCTACTTTTCTTAAAATTAAGATTCATGCCATAGATTAATCTACAGTATATGAACCTATCGAGAATAATGACGAAATTAAGTGGGTAATATCGAAATGTCTTAATTAGTTCGAAATAAGGTATACTAGGCATAATGTAGCCTAATAGAGCAATACAGTTGGCAGCTCTGGTGACTGAATATATTCTTACTTCCATCTCCTAAGGTACAGAATACAAAATGTGGTTGAAGTCCAAAGGACGTTACATGGATTTAGACATTGGATCTATTAGTACACGTAAAAGCATGTTGGCAACAATGTCATGCGAGTGCTGGTCAGAAATAATCTGAAATATTATATCTTTTTGTGCCAATTTTGGATGAAATCCATTTGTTAGTATAGAAGTTACATGTATTTAAACATTGGTCCTATCAGCAGGCTTAGAATCATGTTGGTAGAACTGACGTATTGTTTTAGATCCCTAATTTGGGGGTGGATCTAAAAGGGAGAGTAGTTGTACTAATTTATAAGGTGGTGCCTAAAAGGGTAGCCTCCCTTGACAGGGCAAGCTGACCAGTGTAGAGTGTTGTGGTGTGCTAGGAACTAGGGGGCGTTCCTATGAATAAGGTAGTAGTGTTTGAAGGGATGGGACCCAACGCAAGGGTCACTGTTCTGGTCGCTCAGCTGACTGCTTATTATGTAATTGAATCTGCTCGTATCAGCCGAGTGGCACGTGCTGCTTGCTTGCAGCCGGGCCGGCTCGGGGAACACAAAGGTACCTGAGTTAGCGCTATTAGACTACCGTCTATCACGTCTTACCGTGACGGGAGTAAGGAAGGGCGTTGGGATGTAAAAAGGTGTATAAACAGTAAAGTGTGTGTAGAGTGTAGACCAAGTGTTTATTGGTCTGTAGTTTTGATTATGAGTCCCTTGTAGGGAATGAGATTATGTTCACAATGTGTACAAGTGGTGGGTTACAGGTTACATAAGTAGGAACTCTGAACACGATTGACTGACTCACCTCGGTTGACACCAGCGTAGCCTCGGCCGTCTCGATGAAGCACTGACAATGAAGAGATCCTCTGACCTCATTAGGACGTCTTCTTATACCTTCTGACGCCCTGCTGTCAGCATTGTGTTGGCATGCTGCCCCAGTTAGTATTATGTCGCTGAGTGTAATGATTACGTAAGGCTTGAGCTGCTTTATGGAGTAGCAAGCTGTCCTTACAGTATTAATGGATGTTGCCCCGGCTTTCCAAGAGTTGCCATTTTAGGGGATTTAGCCAGATGCCGGGGGGATGGTCTCCAAGGGGTGCATACCCCTGGGATGCTGTACAAGCGTCTTCCTTCATTTGTTCGCGTCCTCGCGAACGGGAACGGAACTGGGGGTTGGGATGTTGGCGTAGTGGTCCTTGGAACCCCCTCGTATCTCCTGGTGGTGTCGTATCGAAGTGTGGGTGTGAGGTCAGCCCGTGTTCAGAGGGGAGGGTTATGGGATGTACAGATATATGTATACACTGATATTGACATTGTGAAAAAACAAAACAAAACAAAAATTGACATTGCGAAAGATTTGATATCGAGAAAAATTAACATTGGTAAAAAAAATTGATATTTGAGAAAAATTTGACATTAAAAGAGATTTGACATGTATACTAAAAAAAAAAATTTGCCCTTGCTATTGCTGGCATATTGCTAGCTTCAAAAAAAAACATGGTTTGTGATGCTGATTCGTTACATGTTGTGCAGGGAGGAAAAACCCAGCTAGACGAGGAATTGTGTCGTCTAGCTTTACCTTGGGGAAAAAGTGCTCCCTGCAAATAGAAAGATAGGAGAGAATAGAAAAAAAAAATGGGTGTTCCAGGGTATAGTTTAGGGGATATAATCAAAGTGTTTATTTGTGTGGGAAAAAACGGAACACCCTCACAAATTTTAAGTTAGAAGGGTAGAAATGAAAATCAGTGCGTGTATGAGAACAAATATGTGGCATTTTCTGTGACATTGTTGCATTATTACGTTACCTTATTACATTGTTGTATGTTACATTGTTACATTGTTATACATTTATATTTATTAGGCTACTTATGTCTAGACGGCCGTATCCTAAATGTACCTGCGTGCCCGCTATTCTTTTGTACTCATTTCTCATTACGTGATCACTCTGTAGCGCTCTCATTTGGCCTTGGTCCTACCCTTTCATCCATGGCCATTTGATTTACCAAGCCATTTTATTGTGTTTTAGTGGCTGTGCCGCTAATTCACACCTGTCGTGCATTTTCCCTCGTGGGTGAGAAAATTGCACCTTGGAAGCAAAGGTAAGCGCTTACAATCCTTGCGCTGTCCCTGGCTGCCGTAGGTCACTCATTATTCAAGTGCTTGCTAAGGATTGCGTCAGTGGCGTTCAGTGTCCCACGACCACTGCACGCTGCTGATCGCGTCGCCGTCACCTTATCGGCGCGACTTGAAAATGTGGGAGAGTGTATATGTTTGTGTGACATCAGTGTTTTACATTTGTGTGTGATTCGTGATATTATTTACAGGGTGTATGTACAGTACAATGATCTTGACCTGTGATAAATAAATCCTTTGTTAGTGGGTGTGCTGCTATCCATGTTTTCCTTTCTGCCATCCTGAAAGAGAACGCATGGGAATGGTTATATCGGCCAATGCATTGTGGTCATTCACACCTGTGTATACTTTTCAGTCGCCCTTGGCGCCTTACTCAATTCTTATCCTATGCCGGCTAGATTTCTATCTTAGCTTAATTTGGCGTCCTAATCTTACTTATCCTAATGTATTGTTATCTTAATGTAGTTTAACTTAATGTATTATCGGGCTTACCCTGGCAACGAATTTTAGTTACCAGGTGCCGAAATATTCTATGTGATCTATATATAAAAAATTGCCTTAAATGTAGGTTTACGACGAATTGTCATGCCTTATTATTAGTCGTCGGTCTTACCCTGATGCCGGATTTCTGGGCTATCAGGCGCCGAACGGCGTTATCTTACACTACTTATGGTATATATAAAAAATTGCTATATCTAAACCGAGAGGGTTGCCTTAATCTATTGCCGAAAGATGCTGTGCTACATTGCAACAGCGTTCAGTAAATTTGCTTAATCCTAGGTTGCGTGTCAAATGCAACCGTCTTATAGCTAAATTTGGACCAGGACGATCGCCTGGGGCAATTAAATCCCCAGGACACCACCCGCACGAGCCCCAGAAACACCGGTTGTCTCTAGGGTCGCTGGATTCCGTCCCCTTAATTCTAGGTGTCGACGTCTATTACTAGTACTAATCTATTCGCAGGCGGCTTACGGTGCCACTAAGCTAACCGTTTCGCCCGCTGTAACTTCCTTGTTCATGACCGTTTTGCTGTTCCGATTTATCGTAGTCGAGCCGCCCACTTGGCTCCTGTGAGGTGCGCGCACTGCCCCTCTCTTAATGCCCTTTGGCTGCCCGATGCATCGCCATGTATGTGGGCATTGGACGGTGTGGTCCAATGGCATAATATTGTCTTCGCCTTTATCGGCCGTCGCAGTCTGCTTTTCGCAGTAATATTTGCCTCTATGGGCCGCCGTAGTATGCTTTTCGCATTGATATATGAATTTGCCTCTATGGGCCGCAGTAATATGTATTTCGCAGTTATCTTCCACTCCAACGCATAGGAGTTTTGCTTCCCGCTATGGAAGCCGTACTTATCTAATTCTAACTAGGAGTCTAGTCATAATATGGGTCGTCTCTAGGGATAGTTCCCGAGGCCGGCGCTGAGTGAGCTATTTCTCCCGCCATCCTCAGAAAGTCACCCTGCAGATCTCGGCTTCGATGACCGGGACACATAGTGGGTGTAACCTTCTCCGACAAGGGGGATGGGCTAATATGCACCCCTAGATCTCGATGTTTGCCCGTGTCCGGTCCCGAATGCTTTGACCTTACGTAGTTCGTCTGTTTGGTCTGGTCGTCAGTTACGTGAGGTCGCCGCGCTGTCGAGCCAACTGGGGGAAGGGTCCACCTCGCCTTCCCCAGTTCTGCTCCGGTGTGGTGCTCCTGACCTTCGGCTTACGCCGTTGTCAACCATCAAGTCGTATCAGATTCCTTCGTAAGAAAAAAATGTAGCGTAACCTGTGTAAATGGTATAGTATCTGTGTAAAATGTAAAATATTTCCAGTGTTGCGGGGTTGTAGATCTTCTAAGTACATAGGCTACTTCTGGTCTACCCTCGCTACGTCAGCTTTCCAGCAATAATGCTTTCTTTACCTTAATGGAGGTGTTAGTAGGGTCTGTGATATCAGGTACCCTGTTATTAGGATCTGGGGGTAGTTATTTGTTGAGTGGCCTTAAGTATGGTAGGAAGGGTTTGCGCACCTTTGGGTTCCACGTTAGTGGTGGCCTGGAACCGGTGATGCCGCTGGGATGCTCCTATAGTGAGTGGAGTGGGGAGGTAATTCCCGGGATCGCAAAGATACGAAAATTCATGCAGGTTTGATATTAAAATCCCTGGTGAATGGATGGGATATTCATGCATGTGTCTGGATATGAAGTTACTGCCTTCATGTACGGATAGGTGTGGGGTGGGGCATAATACCAGTATGTTCCTTCATGCGGGAGTGTTTAAGTGCCAAAGAATGGTTAATGTATATATATGGCCTCCTCTCTCATTTGGAGAGGCGCATTATGCTTCTTTAATGTTTGCTGACACACCCCTAATACTCAGGTGGTAGCATCGTGACTCAAGGCGTAGCATGCCTGCTTTTTAGACGCATGAAGTCCATCAACCCCTTTGTGTGTACTTTGTATGTAGTGTAGCTGTTTTTGGTCGTGTAGCTATGTCTGCGTTGTTTATGTTGGGCGTGAGGAGGTTATGGGAAGGGAGTAAGGTGGTACGCTGGTAGCCTGTTCTCCTGTCATCCTCCCTTGGTCCATGTTGGCTTTCTATCCGCGCCTTGGGATAGTAGAGCTGCATGACCTAATCTGGTCGGCCAATTGCAGTGTAGATGTGGCCAGTGGTCGTGGTGCGACTGGTCATGTCCTAGTCGCCTGGAATGATTTATTTCGGGAATAGAATCGCGAAAAGAAGTTATTAAGGGGAGGTCCTGTTTCCTCAAAGTCCCTGTGTTCGCTCCTAATTGGTGAGCGCGTGTGCGTGTGTGTGACTATGTACCGCTACACCACGCGGACGGTTGGTCTGTTGCAGGCCAAGTCGTAATATGTATCGCCTGTGTGGGCAGAAGGCGCCCGTGGCTTGCCAACGTCCTTGCGAACGTGCCCTTATAGGCCCAAGATAAGTTCCGCTGTGTCACGTCTTGTCCATTGCCAAATGTTTTTGCAGTGTGGAGAAAAAATGTATGCTGTTATAATTGTTATGTGTTTGTAATTTCATGGTCACTGGCGCTACGCAATAGTGTCTCGTCACCGCAGTATTACAGTGTAAATAGTCTGCTGTCAGCAGTTAGTATGTGCTTTTTTCTGCACGTACTCAAGTGTGGTCATTGTTTTTAGATTCCTAGTGGCCTAATGTAGCAATTCGACCTAGTTAGGTAATGACATTGTGTGGCCACTGTTTCCTAAAACTTGTGTCTTGCGAAATTTTCCTACCTGCGTCTGGGAAATGTATTCGCCATGTCTGGTGTAATTCGAAATTTTATGTCTGGCTTTTGGTGGGAGGAAATGTAGTATTCCCTGTTCATGCACTTGTATGGGCCACCTTCAGTATGATTGGACGCCTGAATAGCTGTTTTCCTTTGTGTCTAAATTTTTACTGGAACTCAGACCCGCGACCTTATGTCATTTTCTGTGTTTTATGTTTGCGTTGTGTTTCAGGGCTTGGGGCTTCCCCAGTGTTGTTTTTTGCTTGTGTTCCGTGTACCAAAAATACCATTGGATAGTTAGTTTTTGGTACAAGTGTGGTGTGTGGTCGTGGGTTCGAATCCGGTTGTCTGTAAAGATTTGGTGTGATCATTTCCGTGCCGCATATATTATGGCACGTTCCCGTGGATGCGCAATGCGCAAATGAAAGCATGCATACCTGTGTAGAGTTGGTATATTTTTGATTTCCCCTTGTAGTGTAATTTTGGAAGGTATAGGGTCTCTAAAACGGGCATGAATGATGCCGTGCCTGTGCTCCGAGAGCTGTTGTCTGTAAGCGTGCAGGTTATCACTGAGGCCTGCGTTATTGCTGAGTATGGCGGTATCGGATTACAATGTCCTGCGCGCACGCTCGTTACTTGTCTTGATAACGCTGTATGTCCGGCACATGTATTTTTAATCGCTTACTCGCTGTGACTGTGATGAGTGCTTTTCGCATTGTGACAGAAAAGAGGGGAATTTGTGGTTTAACGTGACCGTATCTGGAGATCATGAGCCACGGGATTTCCGTTTTACTTGGAATCCAAACCACAGGCCATGGCATTTCACTTTGGAAATCTCATATGCGTTGGCCGTACTTGTAGAAGAACCTTCCATTGACTACATGTGCGTCCCCAGATTTTGTGTTACTGTACCGTGGTTCGATTATGTCCCGACAATGGTACGAAATGTCATTATGCCCGCGTGTCTCCGGGACAGTTCTGTGGAGTGTTAGGATCGTATCCCGGTGCGGTCAGTGGGCTACTTCTTGGCCCTCTTTTCACACCTGCCAGCGGGACTACTTCCTTTCCTTTTTGCAGTGGTTTCCGCCTTTACGTGTACCTCTGTATTAAATATATATATGTTTAACTTGACCACCTTTCTTTCATCGGGCCTAATGCCTGTGTTATAAAAAAAAATGAGCTATGCCCCGCTCTGGATTAAGAGAGCACCTTGAAAGAAAATAATAGCAGGTGGCGATAATCTCTAAAAATTATGTCGTGAACACTATAAAAATGTTTAAAGAAAAAAAATGGTGCTTGGGACCTGAGTGTAGTATTTACCATTTTGGTAACGTGAGTACTACCGTAATCTGGTTACGTCTCAGGGGAGTCTACCGACACTGTCTAGTACACATTAGGAAGGCCATTGCAAGACGTAATTGATACATTTGTATCCACGTCACGAGCAAAGCCAGTGCACTGTGGGAGTCAAACCTGCCCTTCAAAATAATTGTAATTCAACAAAATGACAGTGTCTCGTCCCGGTGTGCAATTGGGCTTTCCAGTTGGTTAAAGCACACCTCACCAAATTTTTGAAATTAGTTTGCGATTCTTAATTCCTGCCACACTTACGGCTTTCGCCCGCAAGAAGAGAATCTATCAAACTGTGGAACCATAACATAGAACGTTTAGTCATTCCTCCCTAGAAAGACTCACTTAAGCTTTATGCTGTGATTTTATGCTTAAGCTGTGTTCAAAATATCTCTTTCCGGCCTGAAGCCTGCTTGGCTTCCACTTGGCTTGCATAGTAGAGACTTTACGTTATGGCGTTAACCACTTCGCCCAATAACCATTGATGGCCTGCGAGAAAAATGCCATGGTTTCGAGAGAAAAAAAAACAAACAAGAAGGGTTTAGAATTATTCCTTCTAATTTGGCTATGTTGCACTGTATATACATAAAATAAGAAAGAAAAATATGCAATTTTATGTTTATGATGTACTTGTTGGACTATTTTCTTATCGCCCTCGTTTAAAAGAACTTATGTGGCTTATAATGTTGGTGTTAGCGATGTTAGTTTATTTCTGTGGCCCTGGTGGAAGTCGTTATCCTCTTTCGAGCTTCAGTGCTCAGAAAGGTGAAGGGTTTTGCCCTGTTATTAGATTATAGGCCTCTGAAATCCACAGGGGTGTTCCTTTGCTACCTTCCGGCGGAATTTGTAGCAAAGTAAGCTTTGGCCTACTTCCACCGTAGCGCGTGTCTATAGGTTGGAGTGTACCTGTATTCGAGGGCCTAATTGTGTTTGACGCTGCCCTGGTAGATTTTACGGGAGTGTGTATATATTTGCCTGCGTGGTGTTGTGGGGTAGGTGAGAACACCTTTCCTAATCCCCGTGTACTGTGTGGTAATGCCTGGTCCCAATGTGCGTACGTGTGTCGTACATCCTGAGGGCTTAATACCGGTGTTCGCCTTCGTTCTGGCAAATTTGCCCTTTGAACTGGCGGTAAAGGTCGCTTAATGGCTTGTGTCTGGCCTAGCAACGTGGTGGCGTGTAGTCTGACCGCTTTCCGGCCTGTGGCCACGGCAGACTCCTGCCCTTGCGCTAGCCTATCTGCGTGGGTGTATGTAGGCTTTATGTGCTGTAGGGCGGGCTCTGCGTCCTCAGCCCATGCCGTGGTTATGTCCCTTTGTTTCCTTGTCATATCGTGTGTGTTTAATGGCCCTGGCTTCAACTCCCTCTCGTCCCTTTGTTCCGAGGGGATTGTTCTAGGCTCGGCCCCTCGGTTTGGCAAAATTGCCTTCCGATCCGGAGCTGAAAGACGTGTGTTTGTGTTAGGTTTATTTTGCAGTAAGTTGGAGCCTAACCTGGCCGTCTTCTTGACTGTGGCCACGGCGAACTCCTTCCTATGTGTGGAAGTACGTGTCGAGAGGGACATCCTCGCAAATTGTCGAGCTAGCGTATCTACGCTTATGTCCTCTCTCGGGTGGGCTGATGGCCCTACCAACTGTGTGTGGTCCTGTACGTGTACCGGGTGTGAGTCTCGGTACGAGTCCACGTCTGCACTTGCACTCGTGGTCCTGGCGCTGAATTAGCCATTGCATGCCTAGTCAGGTCCGTGTGCCTAGTGTACCTATATGCCCTATCGTGATGTTGTAGCGTGGATGTCCAAATGTCGTGTTCTTTTTGCCGACGGTTGCGGGTTTCATCCCCTACCGGAGCATATGCTCCTTCTGTCGGTCTAGTTGGGTCTCTATAATCCCGGTAATGTGTTTGTCTGTAGGTTCTCGCTCGCTCTTCCCTCCTGTGTCTTCCCTTGTTCCCCCCGGTTGTTTGTTTGTCTGCTGTTTGACGTGGTGTCGGGGTAGGTAGCCCCGTTCTTCTCTGTATTGGTGTGGGAGGGACATGTCCCCGGCTTCGCCAGTTCGCTGTTTTGTCAGGCTTCCGGGCCGGTTCCGGGAATTGGTGGCATGTGTGTGTGTGTCCCCGCATTGTACTGGAGGGTGGTCTATCCGTCTTTCGGCCCGTGGCCCTGGTAGACTCCCGCCCTTGTGTTGCGGTACGTGCTGAGAGAGACGTTTTCGCAAATTGCTGCGCTAATGCGTCTACAGAGATGTCGTTCGAGTGGTTCTTGAGTTTTTCCTCTGAACGCTCCCAATGGATGTTCCTCAGCATGGCCTTTCGTGCGGGCGCATACATCGTCCTATATGTGTTGAGAAAAGAAAAAAAAATGTCTTTGACTGGGGTTGTTTTACTAAGAATTTCTCCTATGTAGCTGGTTTGTAGCAAAAATGGTGTTTCTTGTCTAGGAAAAAAAAAATTCTACTATTTGCTTGGCTTTTTGCGGTACGGAAGGGGTCGTTTTACCTACGAGGGCTCGTTGGTTGAGTCCTGTTCTCTATGCGTAGGACCGCGCCTCCACCAGTGTTTTAGATCCCTAATTTGGGGGTGGATCTAAAAGGGAGAGTAGTTGTACTAATTTATAAGGTGGTGCCTAAAAGGGTAGCCTCCCTTGACAGGGCAAGCTGACCAGTGTAGAGTGTTGTGGTGTGCTAGGAACTAGGGGGCGTTCCTATGAATAAGGTAGTAGTGTTTGAAGGGATGGGACCCAACGCAAGGGTCACTGTTCTGGTCGCTCAGCTGACTGCTTATTATGTAATTGAATCTGCTCGTATCAGCCGAGTGGCACGTGCTGCTTGCTTGCAGCCGGGCCGGCTCGGGGAACACAAAGGTACCTGAGTTAGCGCTATTAGACTACCGTCTATCACGTCTTACCGTGACGGGAGTAAGGAGGGGCGTTGGGATGTAAAAAGGTGTATAAACAGTAAAGTGTGTGTAGAGTGTAGACCAAGTGTTTATTGGTCTGTAGTTTTGATTATGAGTCCCTTGTAGGGAATGAGATTATGTTCACAATGTGTACAAGTGGTGGGTTACAGGTTACATAAGTAGGAACTCTGAACACGATTGACTGACTCACCTCGGTTGACACCAGCGTAGCCTCGGCCGTCTCGATGAAGCACTGACAATGAAGAGATCCTCTGACCTCATTAGGACGTCTTCTTATACCTTCTGACGCCCTGCTGTCAGCATTGTGTTGGCATGCTGCCCCAGTTAGTATTATGTCGCTGAGTGTAATGATTACGTAAGGCTTGAGCTGCTTTATGGAGTAGCAAGCTGTCCTTACAGTATTAATGGATGTTGCCCCGGCTTTCCAAGAGTTGCCATTTTAGGGGATTTAGCCAGATGCCGGGGGGATGGTCTCCAAGGGGTGCATACCCCTGGGATGCTGTACAGTATATAAGTTACTCCAAATTAATGTAAAATGTCAGGTAATTTACGTGTGCATACTTTAAAGCTGTCGGCTTGCATACTTTCTGATATATTTGGATACAAAATAGAAAGCAATTATTAACAGTTGGCAGCCCTGGTGGCTCTTAAGAATACACTCAGTCATAACTGTTTATGTACACATATTACATACAAAATTTGGTTGAAATCCAATTGATAGTATAGAAGTTATATGCATTTAAAATTGGACTTATCAGAAGGCTTAAAATTATTTTGGCAACGCTGTCATGTATGGCCACCTGGAAATTAAACTGAAATAGTATTATCTACATGTGTGCCAATTTTAGAATAGCTCCCATGTATACCTTCCAAGATATCCAACATGGAGCTCAAATTTCTAGTGCGTTTTTTAGCAGTTGGTAGCACTGGCATCATTTTCAAATATGGGCCTGAGATATTCCGGTATACATCTTTACTCATACAAAATTTGGTTTCGATTGCTGCAGCCGTTTAGGAGTTGATATGGGGGGACACACACACACAGCCAGACAGAAGGACAGACAGGCAGACAGACAGACAGACAGACAGACACATTTTCCCGGGTATATCTCATAAGTGTACTCTTTCCTCATTTTTGAAAAGTGTGAAAAGTAGGCTAAAATTGAATGTAATCTCGTCAATGGTGTTGTCTTGGCAACCTCTGATAGATCATCCCTCTTCAATTTAAAAGTGTTGTTATGGTAACCTCTGATGGCACTTGACATTTTTTAAAATTCCGAAATCATTTTTCTTATCCCTTGGCGTAATGACGGGTCATATCAAAAATTCTTTCAGACAGAAGTTTTAGGTAATTATTAGGGGAATATTTTCCATTTGGTACGATTTTGATATTGTGCCTATTAAGAGAGATATGATTAATGTTTCCCGAAAAACCCACTTTTTTCCACCCCTTTGGTCAATGGTTGGTGCTATCAAAAAACTTATTTGACATAAATTTTTGGCACTTATCCGACACATATTATGAACTTTGAATGGATTCGATATTTCACGTAATAAGATAGTTATAGCGAAATTTCACATTTTGGAAAAAAGCCCCCCATTTTCACCCCCTTCGACCGATTTTGCCCATTAACGAACTCGACCGAGATTTTATATATATATATATATATATATATATATATATATATTATGTAAAAATGCAAAGTGATTGGTGCAAAATTACGGCAGTTATCGTGTCCACAAGAAACTGATATATATATATATATATCAAGTACATTTTTAAAGATAGAAATAGAATTCAAGTTGTTAGTCACGGGTATGAAACCAGAAGTATTACAGAGAATCACTCTATTTTATATCAACCTAAGTTAAATATAGCTAAACGTAAATTTCTGTATTTCTCACCAAATTCATAAACCATTCTACCAATTAAATTAAAATAATTTAAAGGAAATCATGCACACCCGAAAATGCATATAAAACATTTTCTCAGAGAAAACAAAATTAAAATTGAACATATAATTAGTTGAGCCTACAAGTTTATACAAACACTAATTCAATTTTCCTTCTTATTCATTATTTACATAGAACGTGTTATTCGGCCGAGCCATTATACAATTTTTAGAAATAGTAATCAACGATAAACACGCCACACACAAGGTTGCACCTTTTAGTGGCATATGTGATATCTCTTCCTGCTCTGTGTGAATTTGATATCCTATTTCGACTTGTTTTTATCATGTTGTAACAATATAATTTAATAATTGTAAATTTACAGGTTAAACAATGAGTAGGAAGTGTAAGGAAATTCATAAAATGTGTACACTGATTCTGAATTTTGCAAAATGTGTGTATTTGTAACGATTTAATCAATAAATAAATATCTATACGTGGCTTCTTGCAAATAGCAATTATCCACGATAATACTAGAAGAGTTATGTTCCTTTCATTAGGTAACTTCCTATGTTTTAAAATATCAATAACAAGTCCCGGGAGTAATTATATCACGAAAGTAATTGGCCATGAGAAGTTCTTCATTTGATTAGACCCCTTCTAATTGGTCAATTGGCAGTATCCAAACAGATAATTCATTTCTTTATAGCCCTCAATATTCTCGGCAATCCATTGTCGGCTTGCTGGCTCCCATAATGCACGATAATTACGTGACTCGATCTGGCTTCACTGCCGAAACTGGTTCTAGGCACACTTCCAGAGTTCATATTTCAATGCTTTTTACTTAACAAGGGGACCGAAATTACGAAAATAGAGGGATATATTATACGTATGCGTGTGTTGGATACTTTTTATTTTTCCTAAGATTGGTCTGTTATTCATACTTTTTTTCTGTACTGTTCAAAACCACATTCAAAACTGGGTTCTCTCTGTGACATTGAGAAACATATTAATCCTCAGTTCCCAATGCTATATTCATTTGAAACACTTGGAACATTATTTTGAGAGTCAGTTCAGTAGAAAGAAAATATATAGACACCTTATTGGCGAGATTTTGCACATATTTTTGGGGGAGTGAGAGGTTTACTAAACTGTCTTAAATTGTAACCTGTGCTAATCGATATTCGCCGAAGGCTACATTCATGTAATAGTTGCGAGCAAGCATTCCAAATGTAAGAAACAAGCAATAGTTGCCAACAGCCAGAATCAACCAAATTAAGATAGATAGATAGATAGATAGATAGATAGATAGATTTTTATTAATTCCATTTGATCAAATACATGCATTCAATACATTTTTGATATAGGACACGTCAGAATTTACATGCATAAAATAAAAGAACTAACAGGTATATATTACTAAGATTAAAACTATTTATAACTTATTATAATAGCAAATCTTAATAGATACAATCTTATTGCACAACTATTTACACCTCACTCTATTATCATAATATGAAAACTTAATTCTATAAATACAACAACATACAGCTAGGTATTAAAATTAAATTAAAAAAGTAAAATATAGTTATAGATTCCATCACTCCTATACGCTAAAATATTCAACTACTGAGTAAAAACAATGGCACTGCAGATAAGCTTTCAACATTCTATCAAAGGTTTTTATTTTTGGGGCCAGTTTTATATACTGGGGTAGTTTATTGTATAATTTAACTCCAGTGTGAAAAGTTCCTTTTTGATATATGCTTGTGTGTGTGTGTGAAATATGAATGTTTTGATTTTGTCTTGTGTTATGCCTATGAACATCATTGTTTGTTTTAAGAAAAACATCTTTATTCATTAAATTCTTTTTAAAAAACATAATACTTTCAAAGATATATATGCAGGGCAGTGGGAGAATGTTTAAATCTTTAAACAGAGGTCTACATGATTCTCTAGAGTGTACATTTGCCATAATTCTAATCGCTCTCTTTTGTATCCTAAACGTGCTTAGTACATCTGGCGACATACCCCAAAATATGATCCCATATCTTAAGTATGAATGGAAACAAGCAAAATAAGTATTTCTTAATGTGTGCATGCTAGTGCAGGTTTTCAAAATACGTAACGCAAAGCACATCGAGTTCAGTTTAGTATTCAGATATTGTATATGTTTATTCCATTTCAAGTCTTGTTGTATCCATAGTCCTAAAAACTTTGTTTCTGATTTATTTTCTATTTGATGACCATTTAATGTTATATTGGGCATCGCAGGATTCCTATTCTGTATAGTGTGGAAATTTAGACATACTGTCTTTTTATAGTTTATTATGAGGCGATTATCTTGTGACCATTTGGTTAACTCTCCTGTAACGGAGTCAGCAGACTGCTGTATGACCTGTTTAGTTTCACCTTTTATTACGAGTGTTGTATCGTCCGCAAACAAAATTTCCTTATGTGAATGAACGTTCTGTGTTATATCATTGATATATAGAAGAAAGAGTAGTGGGCCCAAAACCGATCCCTGGGGTACTCCAAATTCAATAATTCCCTCATTGGACAATGTTTCATTAAGTAATTTGGTTCCATCATCCTTGTGTCTCAAGCTTACTATTTGTTTACGCCTTGTTAAGTAAGACTCTATCCATTTATTAGCTAGACCTCTAACACCATATTGATTTAGTTTGGTAAGGAGGATTTTATGGTCAACTACATCAAATGCTTTCGATAAATCCAAGAATAGGCCAGTTACATGTTCCTTATTGTCAATTAATTTCAGTATACTATTACTACATTCGTAAATTGCTGTCTGTGTAGATTTTTCCGTTCTAAATCCATGTTGTGAGTTTGATAATATTTTATTTTTTTCTATGAAACTTATCAGTCTCTTATACATAATTTTTTCCACAATTTTTGCAATACCAGTTGGTAAGGTAATAGGACGATAGTTATCTAATTCATCTTTTGAACCATTTTTGTGCACTGGAATTACTTTTGATAACTTCAAAATATCCGGGTAAGTTCCTGAGAGAATTGAACTGTTTATTAAGTGCGTAAGTGGATTTATTATATTTTCTGCACATTTCTTTAAAATTGCATCAGGGATGCCATCAATGCCAGCACAGAATTTATTTTTTAGCTCTTTTATAACTATTCTTACCTCTTCACTTGTGACATGATTTATAAATAAAGAATCACTGCATATATTTATTTTATTATTAGAATTTAGTGTATTTACCTGTGATTTATTTAATAATTTTTGCGGAATTTCCAGAATATAGTCATTAAAAGTGTTTGCTATTTCCTCTGGATTATTAATCACTTTATTATTTCTGGTCAGTGTAATGTTCCTTTGTATTTTAGCAGATTTTCCAGTTTCTTTCTTTATTACAGACCACATAGCCCTGTTTTTATTAGATGATTGGGAAATAAAATTATCATTATGCATTTTCTTTGCTAGTCTTATTACCTTATTTAATATGCTAGTGTATTTTTTGTAGTATAAATTGAATTCAGGTGTTGTGTGGTATTGTTTATATAATTTGTGTAGAAATTTCTTTCTTTGACATGAATTTATAATCCCTGTTGTTATCCAATTGCTAGTTTTGTTATTTTGAACAGTTCTTCGTTTAAGGGGGAATGCTATTTCAAAATAGTGTTTTAGGGTACTGTTAAATGCATTAAATTTATCATTTACATTTTCTAGTTCATAAATTTCTGACCATGTTTCCTTATTTAATAAGTCATTGAAATATGTAACATTTGATTCAGTGAATGACCTGCACTTTGATTTTACTCCATTATCATTATTATTGATTACTTCGGATACTTCAAAACTCAGTATTTGTCCATGGTGGTCACTAAAACCCGGACAATAGACTTCTATTGAATGGTGATATTTATCTGTATTTATAAAAATTTGATCAGGAGTGGTTTTACTAAATTTTGTTATTCTTGTTGGTGTATTTACTGTAGGTTTCAGTCCATAGGAAATTAGTAACTGGTTTAATAATTCACAATTTCTATCAAGTTTTAAGAAATCCACATTTACATCCCCACAAATTATTATATCGAAATTTACTTTGCTCATGTTATTGAGTAACAATTCTAGTTTATCTATAAATAGAGGAAACTTTCCTGACGGAGAACGGTATACGCATACAATTATTAACTTAAACTGCTGAATTTTTACGGCAGAGAATTCAAAATCCTGTTCCATAATTAGATAATCATAAGCTGTTATCTGTTCATGATCTAAATTATTTCTTAAGAAGATGCAAGTACCACCATGGCTAATATTAGATCTAGAGTATTTACTAGCTTGTATAAACCCTGGGAATTGAATTAATTCGAGTTGTTCCTCTTTCAGCCAATGTTCTGAAATACATAGTGCTGAGATGTCTTTAAGTTCATTTTTAAGCATTAGATTTATGTAATCAATTTTATTATAAAGAGACTGGACATTCTGGTGGTAAATTTTAAATTTGTTACTTTTGCAAGCTTGTGTTGGTGATTTATTTACATTATTATTATCATAATTGTTATTATTATTGTTGCTAGACAAATCCGAAATACCATTGTTGCACTCCGTTAAATTTGACTTCAAAAGATGTGAATGCCAAACCTCACGTTTGGCTTCTTCTACCAGTTTCCCTGCTTCCACTCTAATGATATTACTGTTGAATTATTCTTACCATTTGAATTTACAATTTTGCAGATTTCATCACTAAGATACTCTTTTCCTAATCTATTTAAGTGTAGGCCATGCCGAGTGTGGAACTTCCTGTCTAATTTACTTACATCTACAATTTGGACATTTGGAAAACTCTTACAAATTTTATGAATTTTTCCATTTGTAGCCTCTATTTCTACATTTACACATGACTTGGGAATTAAATCGTGTCTCTGCGGAATATTTACAATAATGACATTTGTTTTTTGCATGGATGGCAATGTACCCTTTAAATCTTTAAATCTTTGATTTAATGCAAATGGCAATATATGATATGTAGAATAATTATATTGTAGAAAAGGGTGACGATTCAGGTATTGCATGAAAATATTTTTTCCACATTGTGGGTGATAGGCAAAGATGTATATCTTAACTGGCCGTATTTCACTTTTATATAATATTTCGAGAATTGTATTCACTCACAGTTTCATATCAAGACAGGTAGAGAGAGAGAGAGAGGTATGACATGGGCTCATTGAAATGTGTCCATGAATAATCATTATATTGTGTTTGAAACTGAACATGGGTAAAACAATTACATCGAATATATCTAACTTAACTTAACTTAACAATCATTCATGAATAAGATGAAATAATATACTGTATGTCCTAAGATTACGATAATATATAATTAATTTACCAGCTGAACATACTTGCAATATTCGGGGTGTTTCAGGAGGAACAGTATATATTTTAGGAGGTGGTAGTATAAATGAATTGCAATAAAAAATTCCATATAACATGTGTCCCATTTTTATTGCGTACCGTGATAAAGACGTTGGTATGTAAACAGAGCAGTTGTCTTTCGTGTGTTGGTACACGTAGTGTTTCTGCACGTATCGGTGTTCCATGTATAAGAGTATGGCGGACAATACGTATGCACGGGTTGCATCCGTGTGATCACCAGCCCCTCCAACACCTTCGAGCAGGAGATGCTGATAGACGATTGCAATGTTGCCGATAGATACGTGCAATTAACCAAGTAATCCCATTTTTAATCTTCACTGATGGCGCCACGCTCACTCGTAACGGCATCAATAACACTCATAATGAACATCAGTGGTCAGAAGAAAACGCTTCAGGAACGCTTCTCTGTAAATGTGTGGTGTGGGTTGATAATCAGTTGATTGGGCCTGTTGTGTTACCGCATCGTCTAATAGGAACCAATTATCTACACTTTCTTGGAAATGAACTCCAGCATTATTGGAAAAGATTCCTTTGGCTACAAGATGTGTATGTTCTTCCAGCATGACAGGGCTCCTGCACGTTCTAGTCGTCTGGTGATAAAACATCAAAACCTAACATTCCCCGGAAGATGGATAGGGAGATATGGGAACATTTCTTGGCCACCAAGATCCCCGGACCTTGACTTTTTGGATTTTTGCCTTTGGGGATGCTTGAAAAGCGAATTAAAAAAAAGGAATAAGTTAACACAAGAGGAGAGTTGGTCGTTCGGATTATGCATAGTGGAGCCCTCATCAAAGAACGACAAGACGCCCTCCGAAGAGCTACACGGGGTGAGAAGTGCAAAATGCATTGGTGGTGGAATTATTGAAACTTTGAACGTCATCATTTGTCTCGGTTTTACATTTGTTTGGGTTAGATACTACCAGTCGTATCTCTGTACGCTATAAAAATGGGACACATGTTATATAAAATATTGTATGGCAATTCATCTATAATACCACCTCCTAAAATAATAACTGTTCCTCCTGAAACATCCTGTAAATATTGACAGCCATTTCTAAGACAATTTCATTGTGAGAATTGATGGCAGTTCTTGCATATGAGTGAAAGTGATGTGGTCATGATTACCGATTTTGACTTTTGGTCATCACGGAGAGGTTATAAAATGCGATATTACAGAATGAACGAAGGAAAATAATAAATGAGTGTGATGCACGTGTCGAAAATTGTAAATAATTTTTGTCATTATGGTCCCAGTCTACGCGGAAATCCCATGGGATCGATTGCCGACATCAAAGAACGATGATCCCATTATTAAAAAAACAGCATAGAAGACCAGGCATTGTGCCTAATCCAGTATGGTTACGAGATGCATTGGCCGGACTAGAAGGCATTATATCCCGCCTGGGAGAAATACAGGTCTCCTTAGTTACGTTTGTACATTGTAATCCGGTTTGGGCATACAGATATTTTGCTCTAGCTCGGTAGGAAGGGGATCCTTTAACTTCTGGGGTTTGCCAGGATCGTTGGTAAGTGAGTTATTTTTCTTTCAACTCCAACAATGCACAGACCTGACCTACTTAACCAAACTACAAAAATCTAACTAAAAACCAACACAAGTAATTCGGTAAAACACATCACTCCACGTCATTTATTCCCCTCAATAAAACTGACATAGGATGAATAGCACTCTTTATAATATTAATGCAACACCTTGTGTTTAAGTTTAATTAATTTAATTGTGTCGTGTGCCTAAAATCTTCTGGTTTCTTTTCCAAACGTGTGGACAAATAAAATGTAACGCCTTTTCAAGCTTGGGGAAATTGACAATAATCCAAAAATGGAATTATCACTTCCGGCAGAAGTTAGTCATTTAATTTCACTGATAATAATTGCTCGACAATGAGTATACTGACACTGTATTATTATACACCAAATATGAACTTCTCGGTGACCTAACACTTATTTCAAATATGTTTAAAATATTTAATTTTTATTTGTACAATGCCTCCCCTGATTATTCCTATCTTTATCTATTTAACTGCTGTTATATGTTTAGTATTGTTACACGCTGCTTCAGGTCAGCTGCTTCCCTGAATACAAAATTCGTGTTCATTTTTTTTATCGTGTAACGCACAATTAATAATCTATGGTGCTTCCAACTGTTTATATTTTTTATCGAGTGGCACAAGTAATTGGGGATGGAAAGATGAAAGCAATGGTGTTTGCAGATGATTTGATGATTTGGGGAAACAAAGAGGACGAAGTACAGCAGTAGTAGGACGTGTGGGAAGGAATAATACAAGGTTATGGGATGAAATTTAGCATACATAAGAGTGAGATGGTGATCACACAAGGAAGAAGGAATTAACCACAACGGGAATAACAATTGGTGGGGAACAGCTGGAGAAATGGAGAGTTTCAAGTATCTGGGAAGCCTGATACAAGATAATGGAAGAAATGATAGAGAAATAAATGATCGGGGGCGACAAGTAAAAGCATTCCGGAGGAGTGTGAGAAGCATGATATGGAGCAAGGATGTCCCTTAGAACATCAAAAAGGTCATATATCGGACGTACTATGTCCCTATCCTGACGTATGCCTTTGAGACCTGGGTTAAGAAAGGAAGGGAGAAGAGTAAAATACAGGCCAGTGAGATGAGGTTCTTTAGAAGCGGTATTGGAGCTACAAGGATGGACAGAATAAGAAATGAGAGGATCAGAGAATTAATGAAGGAGGAACCATTACAGGATGATATAGAGAAATCTAGTGTAGACTTAGATGGTATGGACTTGTAAAACGAATGGAGAAGAAGAGGATACCCAGGAGGATTCACGATAAGAATTGGGAAGGAATGTGGCCTAGAGACAGGTGGCTGAAGGGGGTGGAAGAAGAGAGAAGAAGTCTGGACAAGGGTGGAGGCTGAGAGATGGTGGGAAGACAGAAGACGTTGGAGAGGCTTGTGTTCCACACAGACCCGGCCAGTAGTGGCTGGAATCTGTGCAAGATGATGATGATGATGAATCGAAGAGCACTTTTTCAGAGCACGATAAATCATTACTTCAATTCTTGCTAAACGCCTTCTTTCTCTCGGCCCAGATTTGTTTTCTCATGTCTGTTTTCTGCTTCCTGATTTGTTCGCTGTTACGTGGCTGCTATCTTGTTCATCCTTGAAGATCACTTTTCGAAGTTTGCCTCTAAATGAATCCCTAGTATGTGTAACTTTACTGTCAATGTTGGCTTCCGTGAAGTCATTGAATATCTGTAAACGTGCTGATTGTACTTTAAGATTCACATTTTTATTAAAAATTTGATCTGTCATCCAGTCGTTATTCAATCTATTTAAATGCCCGACAATTTACAATATTCTTTTGCGCATCATTTGTTTTATATTTTCTACATAACTGTATATATATATATTTAATGTTGAAAACATATTTATTTATACCAACCAAACCCAAACTTGATTATTGTCACATTAACTCAGGGAGTCATATCATGACATACAGACAATAAATACATCGATTACATACATTTACAATAAGGCATGAGATAAATAAACCAAATGTTCATACGGCATTTGCTAGCTTCCTAGTTTTTTTTTTCAAAATCTTGATAATGCTTTTTCAGTAGGTATCTTCATTCAAAATACCACTGGGCAACTTTTCTGATGCAGACTGCACAAAGTTCTTTCTTGATCATAAAGAGTTAGTGTGGACACAGTGTTCTTCATTTTTGCCAGCTCTCCATGGGAGACACATTTGAGCTACCTGAATATGGCGTGTTCCGTATATACATCACAGAAAAATTTACTTTTATTTTCCTATCGAGCCCTTACTGACTGTAAGAGACTGATAAGTTTTGTACTGTAGGAAGGAAAAAAAAGGAGAAAGAAGATCATCAAACTCACAGCATGGGCAGCAATATATGGATATACCGGTACAGTAGTAATAGTATACCGTACCTAGTTAATAGAGATAAGCTCTCCTAGGCTATAATAAGATTTATGGCTTAGGAAGCCATATCCTGTACTTGTATGCTTACGTCACATGCACCTTTGCTTTGAATCTCATCCGACGCTTTCCTATTCCACATTGCCCTGATGGTATTAAAATATTTTGCTAATTGACCTGCTTTCCCCCATTCCATTTTTAGTAATTTAATTAAAGTGTGATACTCATTTTCATTTTCTATTCTGTTTAGATCTGCTTTGTCTACAAACTTTACTCTTATCGTTTTAATTTCCTTGCATTCCCTGATCAGGTGCGCTGCACCCATAACCTTCCCACAAAACAGGCAAAGATCCTATTTTCCTACTTTTCTCAACGCTTTGTTCTTATACACCCCCCTTAACCACCAAATTATCCCTCTCATTTCTCTTTTCATAAGACATTGAGGCATTATGCTCATTAAGTTCATTATTTCGCAGAACTCCGTTAAGGTTCTCCTATTGGTGCACTCTTCTCTTAGCACCTGCAACTCTACGTCAATAACCCTTCTGCACACTTTTTTACTCACCCTACCTTCCTCTCTTCGTAAGTACATATCCCATAGATAACCCATTCCTAATCTTTCCAGTACACTTTTTACCCCGTCCACTCAGTAGCCCTCTTGCTAATGCTTCATTTGGTGCAGGTAGGCTACCTTTAGCATTTCCCCCCCCCCCTCCACCTGTTTTTAAACGAATCCAAGACTTTATGGCCCTTTTTATGATATGTTGTCTAATGCTTACATCCTCACACAACATTCTCGCTCCACAATTCGCCGTGCAACTAGGTAGCCCCAAAATTATCTTGGCAAACCTACTTACAATACTGTCCAGGGTTGCCGTTCCTTCCTCTAACCCCCATGCTTCCACTCCATAAAGTGCTCTTGAAACAATGAGTGCGTTAAACACATTCTTATACACTTAGTATTCAAGATTCGGTAACTTACGCTCTAACACTTTGACACTCGCCAATGCCGCTAGCCCTTTCGATTTTGCCCTTTTAATTTGTTCGGTCCATTTTCCATTACTCGTCATTATCGTCCCTAGATATTCGAGTTTTTTCACTGTCTCTAACTGTAACCCATACATGACCCACTTTTCATTCTTAGCAAGTTTAACTCCCTTTTTGCACACCATAACTTTGGTCTTACTCGGGTTAATTTTAAGTTCCAGTCCTCACAGTATTTCACAATTTCGTCAATACTATGTTGCATATTATAGGGTGTTAGAGCGAGCAGAAGGATGTCATCAGCAAAGGCTAGGCCCGGGATATCATAACTGTCCAAGCAACCGTTGGACCGTTGCTCAAAGCCCTTTGAATCGAAAATATAGTTGATAAATAGCAAAAAAAAGCTCCAGGGATAATTTGCATCCCTGTTTTAATCCTATATTAGACTTTATCTCTCCTACAATTACATCATATTTATTTTTAATTGCACATTTCACTTCGGAATACATATTCTCAATTGCTCTTATCATTTTATGCGACAACCCGATTTTTCCCAATTTAGCCATGACAGCTCCCCTGCTCACTGAATCAAACGCCTTCGCCAAATCAATAGCTGTAATATATAGCTTACCTCTTTTCCTTCTTATGTACTTGTCCATCACCGTTTTCACCACCATTATATTGTCACTGGTCCTCATCCTTTTTCTGAACCCTGTCTGGAGTCTCGAGAACACCGAATAGTTCACTGCCCATGCTACTAAACGCTTGGATAAGACCCCGGTGTACATTTTGCTAAAATTATCAAGCAAAGTTATGCCTCTATAGTTGCCTGGGTCTAGTTTATCCCCACGTTTCTTATATATTGGACAAATTATCCCCTCCTGCCACGCCCTCGGAAATTTACCTCCTTCAGAAATCTTGTTAAAGATTTTTACCAAGCTTCCCATCATGAACCTATTCTTACTCAAAACTTGCCAAAATTCATTTGTTATCCCCGAAATAGCAACCGACTTCCCTCCTTTACTTTTTGCCATTACTTCCTTAATTTCATCTATCGATATGACTTGGTTCAGCATAGGCAGAGCGGCCTCCAGCCCCCTCGGGACGCCAAACTCTTCTCTCTTCCTCCAATAATCTTCAGCATTTAACAGATTCTCATCATATGTAATCCATACTTCATCACTAATAGAGCTCCCACCACCACTTCTGCGCCCCCTACAGTAAGAATTTATCTTGCTCCACACTTTCCTACAGTCGATAGCTTTAGAATCCTTATTTAGTGCAGTTGCTTCTTTACCCTGACACTCATTTTTCGTTTTGCTGAGCAGTTCCGTATATTCTTTCCTTAGACGACAAAATTCTCCTCTCCTCGTATCATCCCCTCCTCTCTTGTATAACTTCAGTGCCCTAATAACTTCGGTTTTCTTCCTTCTACAAGATTCATCGTACCATCCTTTAATTCTCCCTACCTTTCTCGTAGCCTTCACGCACATTTCCCGCCCGGCCATCATAATTGCATTCTCAATCATACGTATTACCCCCTTCAATTTGATCATTACTGATCATTAAACTTATCCCTACCTCTATCAGCTCAAAATTTTCTCCCTGGATGTAGTTCCGGAATTCTCTGCAGTTTTCCTCCCTCCATCTGAATCTATTTACTTTTCTCTGTTTGGCTTTAACTTGTGGATTCCCTTTTGGTTTTGTCACCGCTCCCTGCATATTGACGACAATTGGTAGGTGGTGTGATTCCCCCCATTCTTCAACAGAGAACCTCTTAATTAGGGCTAGTGCTCCTCTGGAACATATTGCCAAGTCTATTACACTTCCTCCATTCTCTGTTATACATGTTAAGTTAGCTCCTTCATCCCCCACACAGACACCATTTAGTATATATAACTCTTCTGCATCACATAGTTCCAAAATCTTTTCTCCGTTCTTGTTGCACTCCCTGCCTTTGCTGTGCCTATTCCCACATGAGGCCTCGGCAACCCCCTAGCTGTAAAGGGGCTTTCTGTCTGCAACCCTCGCATTGAAGTCCCCTAGAAGCACAATCTCCGTCTCTTCATATATATATTTTGAATTCTGTTTATTTCAATAGCTAACTCAGTCAGCTGGCATTTGAGGGTGCGCAAATGCGAGGGAGCCGTGTCAGTAGATTTACTGGCACGTTAAAGATCCTCTTCGGGGCAAAATTCCGGCACCCCGGCATCTGTAAAAGCCAGTGTAGTTAAAAGGGACGTAAAACCAATAACATTATTATTATTATTATTATTAATAGCTAACTCATCGAAAAAGCTTTCTCTTGCATACGGGGAATTCTCCGGAGGGTTGTAGACAAAGCCAAAACATACCGTTCCTTCCCCCTTACCCCTGTGCCCGTCCCGGAAATATGTGCGATGACCCGGCCAAAAATTACACCACACAATTTCCGAGAAAGAACAGGGGAGTGCAATAAAAAAGTAGCAGGAAAAAAACGAATGTGCCTGAATTCTAGTTTGATAATATAAGAAAAACGGCTCGGGTGGCACGAGACAGAGTATCTCCGGGTCGTTATGGGATGGGAAAGAGGGTGCCATCAAACTAGAGTTCGCAAGGACACATTCCTGGAGAGGCCAGAGTTAAAAGAAGGAAAATAGAAATGACACAGATAAAAGAAATTTAAGAAGGTAAAGGAAAATGATCCTTATTTATTCATGGATTCAGCATGCATTTAAATCCACACCCTGCCTATGATCTCGACGGCTAGAGAATTCCTAAGATATGGTGTAATGTCTTTCTGAATCTTGCCAAATCGGATCAATAAAAAAAATTACATTACAGGACTGAAACGAAAGCCAACTAAAAGTCTCTTCTGTCGCTGCAGGGATTTTTCGGCGCACACGACACGAAACATTATTAACACTCCTCCCTGAGCGACCTAACTTCAATTATATGAAAGAAAGAAAAAATACACCATCAAATAATCAAGCTAATGCGCCCTGTGATGTGAAACTTCTTGCTAATGACTTGATATCGGCATTGTACTACCGTAATTGCACACAAAACAGTCTATCTAATTGTCCAAACTTATTTACAATTATAACTGACAATAATATAATATGAACTCATCTAACTCAGTTCCTAAAATCAAAAATTGTCCAAATCAGTCCACTGATTATCAGGCAAAAGAAAATCCACAGCCTGCTTCCAGTCTCCGACCGGGTCAGGAATGGAATGAATGAAGCCCCCATCTTGCGGCGAGGATATGAACTGTGCCGGCTGCCGAGGCCTGACGCACACCTCTGGGGCCATGATTAAATGAATGACAGATGAAATGAAATGATAGTGGAGTGTGTTGCTGGAATGAAATGTTGACAGGGAAAACCGGTGTACCCGGAGAAAAACCTGTCTGCCTCCGTTTTGTCCAGCACAGATCTCGCATGGAGTGACCGGGATTTGAACCACGGGCCCAGCGGTGAGAGGCCGGCGTGCTGCCGCCCAAGCCACGGAGCCTGTACTGATTATCAGGATCAGTTCAAAAATAAATCTTTTAATCAAATCGAAATCCTTAATTCAATATCTCATGCTCAATTCAAAATCTTTTAGTGAATCCTAAACTAATAATCTTGTTCAAAATTCGATAATATTTTGTCAGTTCATTAATCATCCCTAATGCCCGCAATTATTATAATAATCCTTACATGGTCTCGTGGTCTCGAATCCACAACTAGATTCAAGAATAATCCAGAATCAAACTCCATCAAATGATTATTGATGTATCAGTGCAACCATACTCGATGATTTCGTTAAATTGCTCAGGCAATTGCTGATCAAAATAATTAGTAAAGAGGACAGAGAAAGTAAGATAAAATCTTGCCTCAAAAATGCAATGAGCCTTTGTCAAAATGAGCCATAAATTCTCTAAGAGAGACCAAATAATTAGATCAAAATATTTAAACATCATGATAGGATTATAATAATTCATGATAAAACATGTCATATCATTTGCCAACAAATCGTTGCACTAAGGCAATAGCCCTCTAAATAACTCGAGCAACATGTCACGAAAGATCATGGCCCATCAAACTATCATTCAAAACCAGAAAGCAGATCATCATCTGAGCATTTCTGTGAATAACGTCAATAATTCCTATCACAAATATAATATCCAAGTGGCAAACCTAATAATTAATATTTAATATTGGCTATCTTCACACTCAAAGTGTGGCAACCAGAATGCATAAATCGAACAGTCGGATCTGAACAGATCTGCATCCAAAATACTAATAATTCAATCGAAATGTGAACGGCTCAAGGCAAAACTCACAAAGTCCTCAAATGAGACCCCCAAAGATCGTCCTAGAAAAGACCTGGAGTTCAAAAAAATATCGCACAGACGGCAAAGTCATCCTAAGGCTTCAGCATCAAATCCCCAAAGAAAATGAGGACCAAAATAAACACCTGTGCATCTGATGCACACTATCTTAAAATCCTTGGATAAAACCATAAATCGAAAAAGAATGCATCATGAATGAAACGCAGAAGAAAAAAACATTGAAATAATTGCCATCGCAATTATGCAAGAGAAAATAATAATAATAACAATCGTAAAAAACAATCATTATCATCATTAATCCCAACAAAATTCATTAGACTCCGATGTGTACAATCAGATAATGCTCTTGCCATACCGTGCAATTATACAAAGTCTAAATATGATCATGTGTTCTGGAGTGTTACTCATTATGGGAAGATTCAATTCATGTGGGCTGGCGACACATTTTTACCTCCTGGCATTTTCGTTAGGCAAAGACAAACCTCTTCTACAAATTTAATAGAGTGTAAAGATCCCTGATAAGTGTTCCCTGGTGTCGTGTTGGCGGCAGGCGGCTGCTTACGAAGATCGTCGCGAAGCATCTTGGATCAAAGTTCCATCCCTCCATCACGCCTTCTGCGTGTTTTAATGTACCATGGTGTAATTAGAAATATTCGACACTGTATGTCTCTCCTTCCTCACGAAGACATTTACTTCATTAATATGTTGCCCCGTTATTTTAGAGTAACACGCCGCCACAGTTCCAATTCGATCTAGAATGTTCAGAAGTGAGATTGTGTTCAGTGTAATTGGCAAAGACTGTTCCAGAAGTCCGGAGTGAAGCAATGTTCAATGAACTATGTGAACTATTACAGAGTTCCAATGATGCCTAAAGCCATGTTCACTTGCCATCACGGCTTTGATTAAATGAGCAATGTTCTGTCGCAAAGATGTCCCAACTTTTTTCCATTGAATAGTGTGTAAGCTGGTAGCACAGGATGAGAAATATCCAGCCTTCAGACTGTGTATCACTGCTGCTTTATGCTGGTAATGTTTATATGATTTTTCAACTTACGTGGCTCCAACTTCTTCTGTATGTCAGTGCAAGTCCCAATACTTACGAATATGAACCATCACTTTCACACTGCCGTTTGATTGCGATTTGCAAGTGACAAAATTGCATCTAATAGCTCGCCCTTACGACCGTAAGAATACAACACACACAGCGATACCGGTCCGCACCTAACACGTTCTGGACACGAACAGAACCAAACATAAGAATGAGCAAGCTCGTCTGGCGATCACCTGCCAAGCGGCCTCGGTATCCTCCCCGCCGTAAGGGGGTGGGGGTAGCTTGCATATACCTCTCCTTACTCCGGGCCGTGACATCATCACACAAGTGCACTGACCTCCACCGGTCATTCGGGCAAGATCAAACCACCGTGACGTAATATTTGCGGCCCCCGGCCGTTCACGCAGCACCGTAGTAGCTTAGTGGTCATACTCCAAATCGGGTACATCCCTAATATCTGCTTTAACCCACACTATTTCTTCCAGTTCTGAACTAATAAATTCTGATAATTCCCTCAACTCTTCTTTAATTAAAACAACAGTCCCCCCCCGGGAACCTACCGGAACGAGCTTTCCTAATCATAGGTTTTGTATATACATTGAAGCCATCTATTTTAACCTCAAAACCTGCAGGGAGCCAACTCTCAACAAACCCTACAATCTGCATATCTTCTATTAGGGTCAAAACTACATCATTCCCTCTCTCATTTATTCTAGTAACTCTAGCTTTCTCTAGTTCTAGTATACTGCCAGCTGGAGAAGAAATTACCTCCTTCTGCACATTCAACTGCTCTGTCAAAGTTTTCTTGCCCCAAAGTTCTTTTAGACTAGTAACTCCTTGTTTGACAGTCTCACCTTTCTGCAAACCACGCGCTTCTCCTGTGTTCCTGGTGCTGACGTTAGTCGTTCCTGCTCGCGCCACTTCCGTATTGGAATTGGGGGTCGATGCTCTCTGTTGGGTCACCACCGTACTTCCCTCTGAACCGACATCTGCTTCCACCTGGTTGCTAGATCTAACTGGCTCCTGTTGTTGTTGCTTCTCCATATCCTGGAGTTGTGCCACTGTCCAAACCCAATCCCAGTTGTTGCCGCTAACCGCCAGTCTATTGCCTTTTACATAAGCCTTGAGACCCTAGTCCCTTGCCTTCCTTAAATGAAACTGCAAGGTCCGTTGCTCGCTTGCTTCTTCTTTACTCATTTCTGTCCTTACCCATATCCTCTCCCCTTTCAGATTCTTAGCGTTCGTCAGAATTCTGTGAGCCATCAGCGAAGAAACTAACGACACTTTCCCCGCCCTATCCTGGTCACATTGTCAATCTCTGAGACTCCAATGTTTATCCGCATGCCTTCACAAATCACTCGGAGCACCTTGGATGTCAGATCCTCGGTGATTTCATTGACATCTTCCTTTATTCCGTAAACGAATACGTTTTTCTTTCTCTCATTCAGCTTGGTCTTCCTGAATTCTTTCACCTCCACTTCTAATATCTTCACCTTTTCTCCTAGGTATTTTATCTCTCTACTATTCTCGGTCAGCCTTTCTGTCACTATTCCAATCTCTTCTGTTATACATGTCTTCATCTCCCTGAATTCCTTACATTGTTCTCGAAGAATGTCCCGGATCAGGTGATTTTGTGACACTTCCATTACAATTTCCCTTATTATTTCAATTTCTTGCCATCCCAGCTGACCAGGCCCTGGGTTTGACTCCACTTCTCCAATTAATAGTAGCGTCGCCACAACCAGCAATGTCCGGCCAGGGTCGTCTGATGGCAGTTCAGGAGCATGTCAATATCATGATTGGAGCCTCTCTGGATTTTCTGCTGGCGGACGTCTGGAGTGCCCCGTCTGATACCGAAATGGAGCTGCCGTGATGCCTCGATTGTAACCACATTCTTGCTCGTCGGTCCAAGAGTTGGAAATTGGTGTCAACACATCTCCCAGGGCGAACGTTGGTGGGGGGAGAATTGTACCGTGATTTTCACGTTACAATGCCTGATGTTTCTACAACTTGCCCCTGTACATGAACTTAGCCTTGAAATACAACCTACATCAATAAGATTTATATCTCCATGTGTTTCCCACAAATCTTTCTAATATTATCAGCTGTGGCCAATGAGATCGCGACCCTGTCGAAAGGTGATTGGCTATTGCTGTGGATCCAATCACAGGCCATTTGTAAGTGCCGAAAACTGTTAAGCAATAATATGTGTGACTTTCTAATAGTCAAGTTTTGGCCTAGTCTGAGGTTGTGTTGGCAGTTCTGAATCAACTCAGAATTTAGGACATCAATTTAAACAATAAAACATCGACAGTCCATCTTGGAAGATCTCGCAAGAGAGATGTAAAATTTGTATAGGTCTTTATCGGGGCGAGTTTTGGCTCGTGTCGGAGCCCGAAAATGTTATATTATGATCGGCGATACTGAATCAAAATTGGTAACATTGTTCCTTTATATTTTTGTGACCGCGTAAGGTAATATCCTATATGATTATAAACCCTACGGTGAGGTGATCCTTGGCTTGGCTGAAATGTGACCGCGTAAGGTAATATCCTATATGATTATAAACCCTACGGTGAGGTGATCCTTGGCTTGGCTGAAATGTCCGAGAATCATGTTTATTTACTTATTCTGCTTTCTGTTTTGTCTCATATTTTCTCAACTTGATTTGGGAATGGGTTCGGAACTTTGCGTTTTTCTTATGTCGTTCCCATTATTCTTTGTGTTATGTGGTTTAAGTATTTATTTTGTTTTATTTGGGGTTTCTTATCTTTCATTCTTTCGTGGAAGTATGGGTTGAATTTTAACTTATTTCCTTTTGCCTATCCTGGGGCCTTGTGCCTTTCTTGTGTTTTGGGGGTGCCTGGACAATTTCTGCCTAGACCATTGGTGGCTATGCTGTGGTCGAGTTCCTGGTGCCAAGATTTATATTCTAAAATTGTGCGATCCACAGCTCTCATAAAAATTATTAATCTATTGATATTCCATTTAATCTTGGCATACTGATGGTCGTACTTTCGTTTATTAAGGTTTTTATTTCCCTATTATTGTCCTTTCCTGGCGACGGTCGCCATATTAAAAAAAAGAAAACCTTTTTTATATTATCAGTATTGTGGTTGATGTTGCCTGAGGTAGACGTGTTTGATCTGTGTCTTTGCATGAAGGATCTAATTTGTAAAGCAAATAAGTTAATTCTTTTACGGATTTTCTTCGTATCGAGGTTTCCGTTCCTAAAACGTGATCATTCTTTCTTTCTGCCTCAACATTGCTCCTTTTCCCGTGTAATTATTCGGAATTTTACTTAATAGGTGGTTTAACTCTACCACTTGTACGAGGTTTTCAATTGCCGTCTTATTTTACGTATTTTGGGCGTTATTATTATTTATTTTCCGCAATTGATTTAATTTGGTGATTTGGGCTCGCCTCCTTCACCTTGTTCTTTCATTCCCTTTGTCTGTTACAGGCTTAATTTAATTGTATTCTTCTAAGTGTTACAGTCCTTTATGTTTTTAATAATCCTTGTTATTGTTTAATATATTTGTTTAAAAGATGTTGCTTTCATTTCTTGGGTAAGTACAGTATATGTTTGGTTTAGAAATTTACTTGGTTCAGGGATTAAGGTCCCCTTTCACAATACGGTCATCTTAGTACCGGTACACCATTATACGCTCAATCAAAGCGCTTAGACAAGGGATCACCGCTAAGTGGACTAATAGCAGCCATTACACCACGAGGACATCCCAATATACGCTCAATCAGAGCGCTTAGCGAAGGGATCACCGCTATGTGCACTAATAGCAGCCTTTACACCACGAGGAGATCCCAATATACGCTCAATCAGAGCGCTTAGTGAAGGGATCACTGCTATGTGGACTAATGGCAGCCATTACACCACGGGGTGATCCCAATATGCGCTCAATGAGAGGGCTTAGCGAAGGGATCACCGCTAAGTGGACTAATAACAGCCATTGTACCACGAGGAGATCCCAATATACGCTCAATCAGAGGGCTTAGCGAAGGGATCACCGCTATGTGGACTAATGGCAGCCATTACACCACGAGGTGATCCCAATACATGCTCAATCAGAGCGCTTAGTGAAGGAGTCACTGCTAAGTGGACTAATAGCAACCATTACACCACGAGGTGACCCCAATATACGCTCAATCAGAGCGCTTAGCGAAGGGATCACTGCTAAGTGGACTAATAGCAGCCATTACACCACGAGGTGATCCCATTATACGCTCAATCAGAGCGCTTAGCGAACGGATCACCGCTAAGTGGACTAATAGCAGCCATTACACCACGAGGTGATCCCAATATACGCTCAATCAGAGCGCTTAGCTAAGGGATCACTGCTAAGTGGACTAAAAGCAGCCATTACACCATGAGGTGATCCCAATATAAGCTCTATCAGAGCGCTTAGCTAAGGGATCACTGCTAAGTGGACTAATAGGAGCCATTACACCACGAGGTGATCCCAATATACGCTCAATCAGAGCGCCTAGCGAAGGGATCACTGCTAAGTGGACTAATGGCCGACATTTGCATAAACAGATCTACAACAAAGGAATGCACATGAATGGAACACAGCTAGGAATGTCCATCACCATCTGCATGGCCTCATAACGTTTTGCTTGTTTCTCATACTTATAGATTATCAGATGGAACCGCGTCTGCTATCAATAATATCACTCTCTTGCAATACGGTCGTGAAATAGATAGGTATGTTTGATATCGTACTGTTTTTCATATTCGTTTTATTATTATTATTACTCCATTTTTGCCCTTATGGACAGTGTATGAACTTAAATATCTCATGATGTCACAATTTTCACTTCTTTCCCTTCTTCTCTTCCCAAAATCTCTTCATCCTTTGACTGTGTTCCTGTTTCCTTTGTTCCGTCCACAATGTTCCTACCTTCTTCCATTCACTTACTAAAAATTTGGCGTTCTTAATTTTGTTTCTGAATTTTTCTCTGTTTTCTATAATTTGCATGTTGATCCCTAATTGCTTTAAGTCGTCTTCTATTTCATGATACCAATTTGTTTTCCTTTTTGAACTGTTTACTACATCAAAGATTTTCTTTGTAAGTCGTTTATTGTTCATTCTCTGTATGTGCCCGTAGAAAGTTAGTCTGCTTTTCCTAATGATATCTGTGAGTCTGTCTGTGTGCTCATATAGCTCTTTGGTAGGTCTTTTCATCCATATCCCATCTCTGTGTACTGCTCCAAATATTTTTCTCAGGATGTTACGTTCAATTTTTTCTGTTTCTATTGATGCCAGATGCTCCAATTGTGGTCGTTTCTGACGCATACAATGCTTCTGGTGATACAACTGTTTTGTAGTGTCTAAGTTTGGCCTGTCTTGATATGCTTTTCTTATTATAATGTGACCATGTAAGTTTGTATGCTTTCTGGAGTTTTTCCATTCGTTCTATGTTAGACACCTTGTTTGATCCTCCTATTTGTATATATTCTCCTAAGTACTTAAATTTTTCAGCTCTTTGTATGGATCCATATATGGTATGCATGGTTTGTACATTGTTGGTGTGTCGTTCCATGTATTGGGTCTTCTCATAAGATATCTGTAAACCTGTTTTAGCAGCTATTTCATGTAATCGTTCCAGTGCTTCCTTTGCCTCCTGTGTGTTATTGCTGAGTAAGGCTACGTCGTCTGCAAATGCCAGACATTTTATGATTGTTTTTGTTTCGCGGGTTCTTCCTAGCTGTATTCCTTTAACTTGTTCCTCCCACTGCTTAACAATTTTGTCTAAGACCATGTTGAACAAGATTGGTGAGAGGCCGTCTCCTTGTTTGACACCTGTGCGTATATGAAAGGGTTCTGAAATTTCACCCATGAAGTTAACTTTAGAGGTGGTGTCCGTTAGTGTTAATTGTATAAGTGCCCTGTTTTTTTGTCAATGCCATATTCTTCCAGTACTGCAAAGAGCGTTTGTCTATCAATGCTTTCGTATGCTTTTTTAAAGTCCACAAAGGTAACTACAGTGTTTTTTGTCTGTCTGACTTTCAGTAGAGTTCTGAAGTTCCAGATCTGTTCGATGCATGATCTCCCTTTTCTGAAGCCTGCCTGGTATTCTCCTATTTGTGGATCTGCTTGTGGTTCTAGTCTGTTAAATAGCACTTTAGAGAATATTTTGTAAGCGACTGGCACTAGAGAAATCCCTCTGTAATTATTTGGATCTGACTTATCACCCTTTTTATGTAATGGGTGGATCAATGCACATTTCCATTCCTCTGGCATTTTCTCTGTGACCCAAATGTCTGTGATGATCTTATGAATTGTTTTGGTGATGTTTTTATCTTGAAGCTTCCATACTTCAGCAATAATGCCATCTTCTCCTGCCGCTCTGTTATTTTTCATTTGTTGTATGATCTCCTCCAGCTCCTCTATTGTAGGTGGAGTAGAATCGGGATTGGATGTGGTTTTTTGGAAGGTCAATTTCTCCGTGGGTTCTGTACAATTGAGAAGATTATTAAAGTATTGTTTGGGAAGCCTCCGTGGCTTAGGCGGCAGCACGCCGGCCTCTCACCGCTGGGTCCGTGGTTCAAATCCCGGTCACTCCATGTGAGATCTGTGCTGGACAAAACGGAGGCAGACAGGTTTTTCTCCGGGTACTCCGGTTTTCCCTGTCAACATTTCATTCCAGCAACACTCTCCACTATCATTTCATTTCATCTGTCATTCATTTAATCATTGCCCCAGAGGAGTGCGTCAGACCTCGGCAGCCGGCACAGTTCATATCCTCGCCGCTAGATGGGGGCTTCATTCATTCCATTCCTGACCCGGTCGGAGACTGGAAGCAGGCTGTGGATTTTCATTCATTTTCATTAAAGTATTGTTTGAGACACTATTGGATTTTGTGTGTTTGGTCCGCGAGAGCTATTTTATTTCGCTCAAGTCCGCCGGCAAGCCGGTGAGGACCCCCCTATCCGCCACCTGGGACGCGCCACGTCGGAGTATCACCTCTCCGCCTGCTACGACAACGTAGTAGGTTCGTGGTCCATACTCGATTTATTAATTTTGCATATTATTTGCAATTAAGTTCATTGTGTTGGAAAATAGGCTATAATGAAAATTATTTACATGCAAAGAGAATGTCCATTTATTGCTATTTATGATTAATAATCAAAATAACAGTAATGTTTTAATAATGTAACGTAGGCTACTTAACTATGAATGAACTTCCCCCGAGAAAGAAATCCTGCGTACGCCGCTGAGGCTAGGAATAATTGTTAGGTAAGATTTGTAAGGAAAACACAATAAAATTACGTCTCCACGATGAAAGTAAGAATGCGTTATACCGTGTGGTTAGTCTAGTGATGTAAACATTAGCCTGCGAGTCTACTTAGAGAAGCAGCGTGAATACGTGCTTGTGACCAGTAGGCCCAGGCCTAAGAAACTCCCTAGTACTTTCTCCGTCCGTTAAATAATTATTCTTTTGTTTGGGCCCGAACTCGGTAACTTTTATTTTCAATGTTGGTTGTCACTAGATTTTAGGGTATTTCCGTTTATTTTGTTGGTCCTTAGGAAAATTAACGTAATGTGATGGACGGTAATGGAAACGTGTGAGGATTTTGTGAGGAGAAGCTGGGAGATTTATAAGGTAATATTGTCTGGACATTTGGTGATTTACAGAAAGGTAATGGTAGTTCCAGTCCTTAAAGTGGCAGTTTATTTATTGTTTGTTTAATTTGTGTGTTTTCGGTCGTGCCAACGTTATAATAGAGACTTCGAGAGATCCTGTACAGGTTAACCGACCTTAAGCTCTTCATTATTTGAGAAGTAATGATGGATGTGATGTGTGTTGTTCGTAATCCAGCCATTGGCTTGAAGTTTAGAAAATCTGCTGTATGAATGAGAAATTGTTATATATCTTGAAAATGTGTTAACACATACCAGTAGGCCTAGACTAGTTAAGTTAGTTATTGTTGTTTTAAGGGGCGGAACTACGAGGTCATCTGCCCCTCCTAGACTAGATTTCTTTTGGGATTAATTGTGTGCATTATATTTAGGGGAAGGATGAACATCCTCATTATTCTCTACATGTAGCCTACATTCTCATCATTTCTCAAACTTTTGTTTCACTTGTTAATGATGAACAGTCTGTCACTTTATTTCAGAATTACCATGCTGGCAAGAAGGTCGTGTAACTTACTGCTGTGAATTGTGATGGCGACAAACCAGCATAGGCACCTGTGTAGATTTCCCTTGGATTACCGTTGTACACAAATCCTTTACAGGGTCGTATTTCCCACTAGGCACACTAGGCACGTGCCTGGGGGGCGGCACAGCCTGACGTCTGACGGGCGCCGCGGCATCGGGTGAAATGCCGACGCCGCCACGCCAAACGCCAGACGCGGTGACCGAGAACGGCAGTCAAGGGGAGCTTTGCATTTTCTGTATATTTGAAATCTAAATATAATTCATAAACTAAAAAAATCTCTTTTACAAGTCAAGTGTGAAGTTTTGTTTTATTTAATATGGGTATATTTTATGCCGGTAGTTCAACAGACTGGCAACACTGACTGTCAGTGGGGATACAGCAGACTGTCAAAGCTCGTGTATTAGTCGTTCGCTTAACGTCTTCACGATCAGTTGTTATCATTACCAAGTCGTTCACATTGCCACATTGCTAAGATAAAGTAAGTGTGTTATAATTTTATTTTTTATAATGTTGAACTAAAAAATACCAATGAGTGAAAAACGTCGGAAGCTTAGAGGAAAGTCGCCAAATATGGAATACCATTTATATTTTTGCTGATATTGAAATAATTGATTGAATTAAAAATGTTTTCAAATGTGTACCATTTCTAGGAATTACTTATACAAAGAATGTCATATAATGCTAAGCTGAATATATTATGTGGAAGTAATTAGAAATATTTTTGTAAGAAAGTTACATTTTACATAATAAACAAGACGGCTCCAAATATGGAATACTTAATGAAGTTCATGTGATTAGTAGCTTATTTACAGAAATCACACACAAATCGCTGCAATCACTTAGGGACCTTCGACTGGACGATCGACAGACCAGTCTCATGTACAAACACCCTATCAGCAGCATAATGATGTTTATCGAACTCACGGTTCAATAGGTCAAAGAAATAGAACACAGCTTCCTTATTAAATCCTTTCACTTAGGCAAAAGATGTTCCTGTGGGTGTTCGTAACGATATTTCGTTTCTATGGCGAGATAAAAAAGAGTTTAAGCCATTTTTTGCCCGCTATTTCTCGTTCCTTGGTAAACGGATGAGGTATGTTGTTTGCCTGTGCTAGTTGAAATGCAAGTTGTTTCACGTCACTCCTAGAGAGACCAAAAATCTTGCGTCCATGATTTTCAGGTACTCTACTAGTTGCTTTTCTATATTACGGGGAAGAATCGGACGTCTTCCAAGTGCGGCCTGTACTGCATCCTTGGGTTCAACATCCTTCATGGAATACAGCCTGATGAAAGTAGTTCTAGGTACATTGAATTGTTCAGCCGCTTTTTATAACCCATTTTCTTTTCTCGTACCGCAAAAATAGCTTGTTTCATGACATCCAAGTTCCACCGTTTCCTCTTAAGTCTTTCACCTTACATGACCTAGAAAAATTGTACAAATAATTGATAAATATTCATACAAATAATGTGACAGGAATGAGGAGCCAAATATGGAATACTACTCCATATTGCGGACCCCATGTATTCCATATTGGGAACTTTGCCATGTTGATTTCAAGGATGTGCAACGGAAAAGAAAATAAACGTAAGGATTAACAACTAGATATAGCTAATAGCGTAGCACATACACTATAATTTGCCTCCTAGGATAAGAATAATACCCGATAATAAAGGCATACAATAATGCAATGAGTGCATACCTCACAAAATCTCAAAGACGGAAGATTCAAACTTCAGCAGATAACTAACCAACCAAGCACAGCAGAGTCGTCTCGCTCAGTGACCTCGGGAATACAATAACGTCACACGCAAGCACTGACAGGAAAGGGAGATCTACCATCCACACAATTCGAAATATTACGGTATTCCATATTAGGTGACTATTCCATATATGGAGACTTTCCTCTAATGGTTCATGTTACCGCAAAATCGCAAGTGGAAAACGTGAAAAAGAAACTAACCTTTTGAAAAATATTAAGACGGTTGACAGTTTTTATAAACCTCTTGAAAAATCCAACGAGAGTGGACTGAGTGGAGAAGGCTGCTCATTTTGGGAACAGAACAATGTCACCGAAAGTGGTTCAAACAATGAATCAAACAACAAGTGCCCCTGAAACGGATAATTTTATATTGGGTGGTGATAAAAGTAAGTAAAAGTTCAAATGATTCCGCTTCACAACAAACTGATATAAATTTTACTGTTAGTGACCCCATTGAGTGGAAAATAAATGACACCACGATCGAAGTATTATTACACAGAGGAATCAATCAGAATAAAGATTGTGATTTCAAAAACTCTAAAAGGGATTCTGGCAATAAAACCAGATATTTAAATAAACAAATCTTTAGTAGGAAATCACAAAATGGATGACTCATTTCAAGAGATTACTTGGTGTATTCAAAAAGTACAGGTTCGGTATTTTGCGCTTCCTGCAGATTATTTGGCTTTCAGAAGTGAAGGTGTTTTGAATTGGAAAAATATTGGAGCGATTTTGTCTGCACATGAAAGCTTACAAGAACACATCAATTCTGAATTGGCACTTTTGACCCGCAAGAGAAGAATTGGAACGCTAGACAGTCAATATGATTCTATCGTCGAAACTGAAAGGAAGTATTGGAAACACGTTTTGGAAAGAGTGTTCGCTGTGGTGAAAAAGCTGGCAAGCCGAGGACGTCCGTTTCGAGGACCTGATGAAACATTTGGGTCTCTACACAATGGGGAGTACATGATGGCACTGGAATTAGTAGCGGAATTCGATCCTTTTCTCGCTGAACACATACGTAAATTTGGTAATCCAGGTTCAGGGAAAACATCCTATCTGTCTTCATTTATTTGCAATGAGGTAATTGTACTGTTAGCCTCTAAAGTTAGAGATATCATAATCAATGAAGTGAAACAAGCGAAGTATTACTCCATAATAGTGGTTTCAACGCCTGACATAAGTCACACTGATCAGCTTTCATTTGTTTAGAGGTTTGTACAAGGAAATGGCAATCCTGTTGAACGCTTTCTCATGTTTTTGTCGAATACTGGGCACAAATCCGAAGACTTAGCCAATGCTGTTATGGCTGTTTGAAGATCAAATGTCATTGATCTATCCGACTGCAGAGGGCAATCATATGATAATGCTAGCAACATGTCAGGCGTGTATAGTGGCTTACAAGCTAGAATAAAGGATGAAAATCCCAAAGCACTGTTTGTTCCTTGTTCGGCACATTCACTTAACCTTGTAGGTACGTGTGCTGCAAGCTGTTGTCCAGAAGCATGTGCTTTCTTTAACCTTATACAAAACGTTTACAACTTTTTTGTTGCATGTACTAAGAGATGGGAAATTCCAGTTACCTTTAGTCAACCTGAAAGTAAAACTCTTAAGGGTTTGTCTGAAACAAGGTGGAGTGCTTGTGAGAGTGCATGTAAAGGGCTTTGTAAAACTGAGACGGTGTTGTGCTGGCTTTAAAGGACTATGAAAAGAACACTAATGAGAAGCCGTTGGTGAGAAGTGAAGCCACGGGACTTTTGAGATCATTTAATAGGCTGGAAACGGTATTCATGATGGAACTTCGGAGTGATATATTGGACAGGTTTGAACAAGTTAGTCAAACTCTCCAGTAGATAGCGTAAGCTTCACCCAGCTGTTTTCCATGATGAAGTTGTGTTTCCGGTTTGACAAATCATGATCATTATGACTATGTTAACACCTTGAAAGAATTATACATGCAATTGCAAGTTTCCACGGTTAACATAGAGACAAAAAATTAGGCTTGTGACTGTTTGGAGTGTGATAAAAAGGGCTCGGACTTTTAGGTGCTAAAGATCGGGAAAATATGTATTTGTTATGTATTAAAAATAGGCTACCTGAAATATGTGACAAAAAATAAACATATGTTATTATAATTTAGTTTATTAATGTGAATATAAACAATATTCAGTTCTCGCGATTGCAATTTATGCTATGTCTCACCGACTGCTGAATCATGACAATACACAACGAGATACATCTTCAGGTTGTCCATCACAAATGACCGACGATTATCGCGAAACACTTATTCTGAAGGCTCGAAACTGCGGCAATATGTTTCTTGTTCTTGAGGTGTTGTGTAACTTGAGATCGCTGTTCAGCCTTGATTGCTTTCCCACATGGTTGGCAGAACAGAACGCCCCCATCAGAAGTAAAATTATTGTTAAATTCTGCAATAGATGATAACTTGTAGTTCCTTGAACAAGACCATGTGTAGGTGTGCTGCGTGATATATCCGTATATTTGGAACATCTGTACCTCAGTCGTGATTTCTAAGTGATATTTGTGACTTGGCCTTGTGTTCGTATTGTCTAGGGTAACTGATGTCTTTATTTGTTGTTATCAGGGTTATCTTGTTTGCGCCCTAAGTGACGGCCATCTTGGTTTTGAAACAATCAGTCCACAGATAACACCAATTAGAAGGGCGGTTTATCATATCTGTGCCCTAACTGTCATCCATTTTGTCGGTTGTAACACCATTGCCATAGAAATCACGAAACAGATAGGAACTCTATAACTACACAGAGTATACATTGATATATTACATCTTCTGCCCTAACTATGTCAGCTATTTGTAAACATGACAAAATGCTTACTTGGCATTATTATGATCATGTTAGGAAATGCCATCATGGTCCTAAACTCAATGACAGGAAATACCTGTTATTCACCTTCCCGCTGTAGAGAGGGGGCAACGTTTGGTGTATAGTTACATACTCAAGCGGCTAACGAATACAGGGACCGAATATCTCCCGGTATAAGGAGATCCACTTCCAACCTATTCTAACAACCTCTTCGGAGGGTGGAAGAGTGGATGGAAGTTTGGGCACTCTCTTGTCCTAGGGGTGAGAAATTGCCCCTGAAGGCGAATGATCAACGGCATGAGAATGCAGAAAGCAATGAGAGACTACTGCATTCAAGATCCATATGGATTTCTCTAGTAACACATCATGGCTCTGTTCAAAACCAAATGTTCCGGAGTTTCAAGTACCCCAATCGGATCTCCGGCTTCGGGAAAGTTGTCAGTGAAAGATGGTATAAAGATTAGCACGTGGAATGTGCAAACTATGGCGCGAGCTGCGAAAACCCATAATGCGATTCAAGAAATGGACAGAATGAAGATAGAAATTATGGGCGTAAGTGAAATGCGTTGGCCAGGATCAGGTTCTTGTGACATCAATGGACATGTAGTTTACTATTCAGGGACATCCAATGGATTATATCAACACGGAGTAGGAATTATAGTTTCTAAATTGGTCGCAAAGTGTGTCACCAATTTTATACCTATCTCAGAGAGAGCTTTGTTGCTTCAAATAAATACTGAGCCTGCGCATCTTAACATCATCCAGGTGTACGCTCCTACGACAGACCATAGTGATGAAGAAGTTGCAGAGTGTTACTCCCAAATCACAGATGTTTTGCACCAGTTACCAAAGAAAGATCTAACAATAATTATGGGAGATATCAATGCAAAAGTATGTCATGGATCTGAAGGCAGTATTGTAGGTGAATATTGGCTTGGTGAAAGGAATGAGAGAGGAGATCAACTTTGCGCATTTGCAGGAGATTGGGGATTTGTAGTAACCAACACATTCTTCACATTACCACCACGACGTTTGTATACTTGGAGATTCAGGTGAAAGAATTATAAGGAACCAAATTGACTATATTTTGATAAATCAAAGATATAGGAACAGCTGTGTCTCAATGAAAACATATCCCGGTGCGGACATTCATTCCGATCTTTCCCTCTAGTTGGAGTTATTAAAATAAAAATGAAAAAGATTCAAAAGAGAAGAACCATAAAGTATAATATGCGTAAATTAATTGAACCTTCAGTAAGACAAAATGTAGAAGAGCAGCTCAATGATGAACTTGGATCCCTATCTGATGCCTTATCTACCGATGAGAAAATTAAAACATTAACTAATACCTTTGAATCTATGAAGAAAGATCACTTAGTAACAGATATCACTAAAAAGAAACCATGGATGACTGAAGAGATTCTTAAAATGATGGATAAGAGAAGGAAAGGAAAGGGTAATCCTGATGAATATAAGAACATCAACAGGGAAATCAGGAAAGAAATAAGATTAGCTAAGGAAAGGGACATGCAAGAAAAATGTAATGAAATAGAGATGTTACAATTAAAACATGACAGCTTCAATGTTCATCGAAAAGTTAGAGAAGTGACAGGGAATTATAGAACTAGACAAGGAAATAGATTGGTCAATATTGAAGGAATACTAATTGTTGGAAAAGAAGAGTTTAAAGATACGTGGCAAAGATATATAGAACACTTGTTTTATGATACTCGACAGGAGCCACCTCGAATAAATGGTGAAACAGGACCCCAAATTCTGGTAGATGAAGTACAAACCGCAATAAAAGCCATGAAGGATGGAAGCCACTGGCCCTGACAATGTGAATGCTGAATTTTTAAAGCTTTTGAATGAAGATAATGTGGAATGGTTGACTAAAATATTCAACGACATTTACAATTCTGGGAACATTCCTCAGGAATGGCTTAAATCGGAATTCATCACACTACCTAAAAAACCCGGAGCTAAGTTTTGTAGTGAGTACCGAACAATCAGTCTCATGAATCACATCTTGAAGGTATTTCTGAAGATCATTCATCGCAGAATATACAAAATATGTGAAGAACAAGTTTCTTCTTCACAATTTGGTTTTAGAAACGCATTTGGCACACGTGAAGCCCTATTTAGCATTCAAGTATTGTTTCAAAGGTGCCGTGATGTGAACTGCGATATATATGCCTGCTTTATTGACTATCAAAAGGCTTTCGATAGAGTAAGACATCATAAGATGATAGAAATTTTACAAAAGATAGGCTTAGATGATAAAGATTTACGAATAATTGTGAACTTGTACTGGAATCAATCTGCTTATGTGAGGTTGGGTAACGAGAACACGGAAGATATAGATATTCTAAGAGGTGTAAGGCAAGGCTGTATATTGTCTCCATTGTTATTTAACATCTATTCGGAATATATCTTTAAAGAAGCTGTAGAGGATGTTGAGATGGGAGTGCTCTTAAATGGTAACTGGATAAATAACATTCGATATGCCGATGACACTGTGATTTTTGCGGATAGTCAAGAAAGCCTGCAATATATCATTGATAAAGTTATCCAAAAAAGCCATGAATATGGTTGAGATATAAACCCTCAGAAGACAAAATTGATGGTCATTAGTAAAATCAAAGAGTCTGCATGCAAACTAAATATAGACCAGAAACCCATTGCACAAGTGCATAAATATATATACCTTGGCACTACCATAAATGACCAATGGGACCCTTCTGATGAGGTGAAGTCTCGAATTGGGAAAGCCCGAACAACTTTCAATAAGATGCGGAATTTGTTCAAACATCACGGGCTGACAATGACTACGAAAATCAGGCTTTTGCGTTGTTATGTGTTCTCTACTCTTTTTTACGGTGCTGAGACATGGACTCTGACAGAGTCTTTATGTAAACGTTTAGAGGCCTTTGAAATGTGGCTGTACAGAAGGATATTGCGGATACCATGAACAGACCATGTCACAAATGTTGAGGTTCTCTAAAAAAATGAAAAAAACTATGGAAGTATTAACCACCGTGAATATCAGGAAAATCCAATACCTAGGACACATCATGAGGAATACCACCAAGTACCATCTCCTACAGTCTATTCTTCAAGGAGAAATACCAGGGAAGAGAAGTGTTAGACGAAGAAGAATATCCTGGTTAAAAAACCTCACAGCCTGGACCTCAAAACCTTCTACTGAATTATTCCGAGCTGCAAGTGATAGGAACAGCACAGCCAACATCCGGAACGGATAGGAACCATAAGAAGAAGAAGAAGAAGTTGTTTTTACTGTAGGCATCGTAGAACTGCCCTACACTTCACAGTGCCAGAAATGAACTGCATGTGAGTGACACTGGTTCCAGGTAGCTGGGGTAGGGGAGATCTAGCACATGGTACAATATGGCTTTGAACAAGGAAATCCCCGACTTCCTCAATTAGTGGCATGGGATGACAAGTTAAGAATCACACAGTTGCAAGCTGACATACGCTCTACATGAAAATTAGAGAGCTCACAGGTTCTTCCCCGTTGAAGTAACACAGAACAAAAATCCAATTGAAAGATCAAGCATACTGATTTTTTAAATTTAAATATTATGTCTTTTTATGTGCTCTTAAGTGAAAAGCAGGAATTTATGTCTTTATAGAAAAAATGCTTAAAATATGTATTTACATTTTAAAATATTTATTTACCTAAAAATCCGAGCCCTAGTGATAAGTTATAAGCAGGGCCCGGATAATCGTGTACTTAACTCCTCCTCCCAAATGCCTTGTAATATCTGGACTTGTAGCGAGGAATTCATAGACTTGCTACTATTACGAAATGCCTCTGGAGCTTTGTCTCTTCAGTACTGCCACTTGTCGCACATCAACTATGCACAGTGACTGACCTTATACATAACTTCTTGTCTGCCTTATTGTGTAGTGACTAGTACTCTTGGCTGTCACCACTAAGTCCCGGGTTCGATTCCCAGCTCTGCAGAGAAGTTTAATTCTGGCCTGAGTGTTGGGCTGGAACAGGGTACACTCAGCCTCATGAAGCAAAAATTAAGAAGAGGTGAGTTCCAATCCTACCTCAGCCATCCTGGAATTCGCTTTCTGTGGTTTCCCCACTTCTATTCCAGGCGAATGCTTAATTAAAACCCCAGCCGCCTCCTTCCTAATCCTCATCTGAGTTACAACTACACACACTAATGCAGCCTTCACAATAACACAAGTTATCAGACAAATTCCACACACATTTAAGTACACGGGGCCACTTGACCACAATGTCGCAAAACCCCGAAATAAATCAACAACACAATATAATTTTTTGGGTGGCTTCAACACTGTAGCACCCTGTGGGTGGGGGTTTAGAATACACCCAAGGTATCCTCTGCCTATCATACGAGGCGACTAAAAGGAGCAACCTTGGCTATTCTTTGAGGCTTCCTTGCTTCCCCCCTCCCAAGGGTGGGAGAGATGGAATACACCCACAAGCAGAGTTGGACAGTTGGCACACATGCTCTGTAGGTATTCTGGAAATATATATAATCTGGTGTAACAGTATTTTAATGTTGTAGTAATTTCTAAAGCAGATACATTTTTTTTTACATTGCACTTTCAGTGGGCCACATACTGTGTGTATTCTGTTTATAGTTTAATGTAAAATTTTTACATATTTGGTAGCTGCAATCATGTAAGTGCAGAGCTAGGCCATGGGGCCAATCTTTCTGTCGACTGTTTTTTTTTTGGTCAGGTTTACCATTTTCAACATCTCCCAATGGCCAGGCCGATACCTCGCTTCATTCCAAATGCTTGGTCACATTAATTTATTTAATCTTTTTATGAGCTCCTTGTGATGTTGCCATCTGTTACAACATCCGGCTGTAAACATTGGCCAGGTGGAACCACATCGACTTAAATTAATGCAATATTTCAATGGTGGTAGTCTATTGGATAGCGGATCATTGAAATATTGTTTCAATTTTTATAGCAATTCATTGTATATCATCACCGATCCCTCTGAAAGAATAATACTTAGGTGTAGGTATGCCGACAGCTTAAGCGCAGCGTTCGGCCATGGGCCCAAGCTCTCTGCTGACTCGGTAGACTTGGGTTCGAACTTCACCGTCGGCCATCCTTGAAATGGTTTTCCGTGGTTTCCCATTTTCAACTCCAGGCAAATGCTGGGACGGTACCTTCTGACTGACCACGGTCGCTTCGTTCCACATCCTTGCCCTGTTTCATTAATTCTTATCTCACTCCGATGCGCAGGTCGCCCACGGGCGTTGACTAGAAAGACCTGTACTCGGCCTCTCAGGAGGCCATACGACCAAAAAGATGACAGGGTAGGTATACGTGCACATGTTTTGAACTTCACCGGTCCTTCTTCAACAAAGCAACAATGTCATCATTGCCTAACTTTAAAACGATAGATTTTTGCATTTAATGTGCACATTTCAAAACACACATGTAGTGAGGTAAAGGGTGAGGTTAAAGACCAATGTAATTAAAGGGCATATCATATTTTCAAGAATATTGACAACTTGTCTGTAGGACACACGCTTTCCCCTCTCTCTTTTAATACAATGGGCACAATATTCCTGTGATGCAGATTTTTTCTGTGTATTTAAGAGTAATATGATATGGCTCCATACATTTGGCCTGCAGAGGTCCTTTTAACATGCCCGAAACAGGAGGTTTTAATTGCCATTAAACTGAGTTGGGGGGTATTGAATGTAATTGGTAATGTGTTGCACCATTACGTTCAACCACATGTCCCCTCACTCTTATATCTTGCAAGAAATGCTGCGTTAACTGGAATTGTGTTGCTTTACAGGCTGAAAATTCATGTTCACCAAAAATAATCCTCTTTGAGTTCACAGCTGCTTCAGCCTGAGGATTGATCGGAGCTAGTCAAGAGGTTTTCCTGCGTTGGAGTGTACTTGGCTGTGGGTCATCAGTTGTTTTCCACTGTCCTGCAGCGTAGCCGATCATCTGAGTGCAGCCGGCATGTTCTTCTTCAAACCTGTCTCCAGCCGACTGAGCCATTAACGTTCACACGTCAGAAGTTATGACTCACATGTGAAAGAATGTGCAATGTGTACCATGACTGAACATACATTAATAAAACAATAGAAACTGCCTGGAAAATCAGCTTTCTCATTTCCTTGACAATCCTCTACCCTGCCTATAGTTTTTCTGTAGATACAGTTGAAAATCATTTAACTGTTGAGGGCAAGTAAATTGCAATGACATGACATTTATTGGGCATATTCAATTTATTTAGAGAAGGAGGTATAGCAGACAAGAAATCAGCATAGTGGCGTACTGGGTCGGAATAGGGGTACGGTAATTTTGAGGTTATGGTACCTTAATATTGCAAACTTGCATGAAACTTCATGATTTATTTATTTTTATCGTTGAACCTTCAAAAAGGCTATTCACTTGTACTTAAACGTCTTAAAAGGGCTAAGTAACTGAAAAAAGTAGGAAATAAAACATCGACAGTCCTTTTTTTTTCTTCTCATCTTACCAACGTCACAGACCACAACGTACGTACAAAATTCAATTTTAGGGTGTCCGTTGCCACTTAGTATTCAATCTAATTAATATATTGGCGTTCAAAAGGAAAACGTAGTCGCTTTAAAGCAACAATAACGATGTGTATCCAGATGAATCAAACTCGATTCGATTTTCTCTCATTTCGTAAGTTGGCTAACGTACTCGGCGAAAGCAACCTAGATCCTTCGGTCACTTAAATTTCTTGCACAATATACGGCCAGTTATTGCAACTCAGTGGCGTTGGAATTCCCCACGTGGTGCGCACCATGTGCGTTTGAGTTGGAGCCCAAACAATGGACACAATCCCTGAATTTAATGGAACGCAGAAATTGCAGAGAGTCCCTCTTCTGTTATTATATGCTCCTTGAGTAGGCCTACTAACAGCCCAGCTGATGGTACAGAAGTGAGGTACGGTACCGGTATGTATCTTGGAACAGATTTACCGCGACTGATTGTCTCATTTTACAGGATCTGTATAAGAATCTTACTTTTAAGTGGATTCATCCTACGGAGGGTTACCAACATGTCCTGCTTTTCATTCATTGTGGTTATGTCCGACCGGCATTTCTAATTTATCGAAATGTTAAGCATTTTTCCTTGATAGCTCATTTAGGTTTCCCGCTTGAAGTCGGATAGATGTTAAATACATTTTCAGAAGATGGTTTGGATATAGAATGCAAGGTGTTTATGTTTCTATGAAACCTGCAATGAGTACCGGTACTTGGATAAATTGATGCAACCTATGTAGGAATTCAAGTGTTTCAATTGGTTAAGACTTCAAAACATTAAGGACCACAGTTTTGACGATAGTGTACCATTTATTCAATATTTACAGTCTAAAGGAGTAGAAATACTGTAGGTTAAACATTATTCGACCAGTTCTGCATCGTAGGTACCATAAGGGCTTATTCTAAAAGTTCAACTTTGGTTTAAGACACAACACTAGACCAACAATGGTCTGTTTTCTTTAATAAGTGCCGGTATCAGAACATTGAGTTTTGTTTCTGAACTTCAGTACAATTTGCCAGTTTGCCAGACCAGGCAGCAATGTGTGTTTATTCATACCGTACGGTATATGCTCAATGTTGGTAGAATGTTACTTGTGACGAACTATTTCAATGATACGGTGTGAACAATTCGATAAATATGTGCTTCAATAAAATAATTCGCGTCTTCTTTCAAAAGTAGGTTCTGCTGAAGAATACAGCTTCAAGGAAAAGAACTGCAGCAGGGACTGATCGTTAAGTAAGGTATTTCCTTTTGTAAAAAGTTATGTTAAATATAGATATTATTTTGCTATCCATTGAACTTGTCAAGACATTTTCCCCGTCTGTCTTGCTCTTTTCTGAGCAATGTCCTGCATTTGGAAATTTCCAGTTGGTAACGCTAGTCCTACATGAGACAATTATGAGAGTTTTGTTGTGAAGTGGTCGCATTGTAACACGAGAGGCAGGGAATTTAGCTAATATATTTGAACTCTCGGTACCTTAACACTGGAATGCAGACTGTGTGGGAGTAAAGTGCGACTGGTTACGCCCGGGTCCTTCCTAGACAACGGAAAGTGAGTTTTTCTCACGATATTTTAGTCCAATGTTAAACTCTAAATAATTCTAAGAACATTACATGTACCGTAATATTGTAAAACTGTAGTTCTGTCAATAAGGAACACTGTTCGGCAATATCACACTCTGGTAAATTAATAATTGGGCCTACGTGTATTCGTCATATACTATTTAGGCCTATTATATCAACATATGATGTAAGACTTATCCACAAACGCAGAATACTTAATTACAAATCTATTTGAAATTTAAGTTGATCGTGAACCTAGCGTGTAAGATGTAACGTGCGCTGCAGATCAAAGTTGTTAATCCGCGCAGATATCTCACTCATTAATTCTGTACTCACGCTGCGTGAAAGTTGTTGGTTCAATTCTCGGCTCGTGTTGTGTACGGTCACAGTATATATGTCGTAGTCAGATAGTGAAATCCGTCATTTCATGAAAATCCTAGGCACTTCATGAAGAGCCGGCATATGATGTAAAAAGGTACAGTTGCACTATCTGACGCGTGGTTTCATGAAATGACGAAATTTCGCCGTCACATTGTGTAATTCATTTTGTACATCATCTGACGGGAAATCCAGTCCCTCACTTCATGAAGTGCCGTAGCGGCAGTGGTGATCACGTGTGAGGGAAGTGAGATTTCCAAGAATTAATCGGATAAAAATGTGGACACTAAAGGGCTATTATTTCCTCAGAAATTGAACACTGTGACATAAGGTACAAATGTCTAATGGTCTGGACCTCATTTATCCCCTAATTCTCTCCCCAGCATCTTGTTTGGGCTTGCGCCTAGAAGGAATATTATGCTGCCGTACTGTCTGTGAATGGAAGAAGAACGTCATTCAGATCCATTTTGTTTTTAAAACATGAGAGATAGATAACCGATAGTGTTATATGACTTGGTTTCCCTGTTCCACCCTTTAAAGCAACAAGAACTAACTCAGTTACGGACGCGCAATACAGAGATCTTCTACAGCTCTTAGCAGCTGGGTCTCGCAGTGAAGTTATGGTCTCGGGGTATGGTGTTAGTTTCCGGAACACTACGTGGTGAGTTCGAATCCCACTGTAGGATGTTTTTTTTGCCCAAGTACCTATTTCAGAATTTTTTGTTCAATCTGCACATTTTAATAGTTCAGCTGTTGCCTTGTTTTATAGTCGTTTTCTTGGATATTTATTTTAAGGGCTAGGGACATCTTGGTCATCTGCCCAGTGTATTTGGGTAGTTGTTTTCTGATAACCTGTGTTTTCGTGATGACTGAATTAGTGTGTGGTTAAAGAATTTGGGAAGGTGTCTAGAGACTTGAAATGAAGTACAATCCCGGCATTTGTCGAGAGGGTGTGGGGGAAGACCTGGGGGAAAACGCCACAGTCAGCGACGGGATTCAAACCAGCATATAGGCCTAGGCCTACTCATTAAGTAGACTTATGAAATCAACTATGGTTACCACGGATAGGAACATAATTATGGTCTGAGGGTTGAATTGGGGTACACTCAACCTCGGGAGGCAAAACTGAGAAGAGTTCCATTCCTACCTTAGCCATCCTGGAATTGGTTTTCCGTGGTTTCCCCCTTCTCTCGACAAATGCCGGGTTGGTTCCTAACTTTAGCCACGGGCCGCCTCCTTCCCAATCTTAAACTGAACTACAAATACTCACACTACTACAAATACCATAATAATACTGATTATCAGACAGATTCTACACACTCCCAAGTGTGCTGAATGACCACGATGTCTAGGTACCTCAAATGAAACAGCAGCGTCATATTTCGTCTATTGTCTCTCAGCGTGACATTTTCGCGAGAAGTAAGAGGGGCTTACACAAAAGCTTTACATTTGGTTGATTAAGTGGAGGGTTCACCTTCGAGAAAATCTCGAATTTCAGCCTATTTATTATAGACAGAAATATTTGAAAGAATGATTCTGCATTTTTCTTCATTGTGTGATCTTACCTGTTATCGTTCCAGTTTTGTTGTTAATTAATTTGGGCGACTTGAGTCACCTCAATCATCTGCCCCGTGTGATTGGGTGTAGATTGAACTTATATTTATAATTATGATGACTGTAGAAGTGGGTGGGACTGCATTAGGGAAAGGGATGGGGTAGGCTCTCCGGGACTTGAAGTGGTACTATCCCGGCATTTGGGTGAAGGGAGTGTGGAAAGGAGAAAGCACACTCTGGATAGCCACTGACATATAGCAGCTACCTTTGTGGCCGGGGTGCAAGGCTACGTCATTCCAGTTCAATGGGCTTGGGGATGATGTTGAATCAATTTCTATGTGGTAGGTGGTTTCTAGGCCGAATGCCCTTCCTGATGCCAAACTAATGAAAAGTTAATGAGAGATTGATTGAAACTGGACCAAGAGATGGAAGGAAGCGGTCTGTGGCCTATTAGAAGATACTGCCCCCGATAATCCAGATAGTAGGCTGTCAGATATCCGCCCCCTCAATCGGATTGCCAATAATCAATCGCACCGGCACAGCTACATCAATGAAAATGGCACTGACAGATACTACCGAGATCAGAGCACAGCAGTTAACAAGAAATTATTGTGGAACACACCAAAATAGACGGGGGTTCATACTTACCTTTACTTACCTCTTCAAAATATCTCGGGTCTGGGTTGTCAACTGGATCTCTTAAAAGTATGCCCGCACAATAACCTCCACCATGATATTTAAAAATGAACCAAAACGAAACAAGAAACTTTAAACTGTACAATAATTTATTTCACATCAAGGTAATGATTCTAACAAAAAATCAACAAAATAAACGTGGCCATCAGAAGCCAATGTCAATATAACTATGTCCTCCTGTAGGACTTGTAAAGTTAGCATACAACATCATCGCTCTCACAAGCTCAAAAGAACGTAAAATTATAATACATTTGGAATGGATAAGGGAGTTGGAACGAGACATATATATAGCAATTGTTTTCCTTTTAATAGACATCACACTTTTATTTATAGCCCCAAGGCTACTATGTAGGCGACCTTGGCCTCTAACAACCAGTTGTCTGGCCAGCTGCGATCCACCCTGCATCATGTCGCAAGCCTACGTCGTCAAATGGACTCACCTGTCCGGCCAACGTTAGCATCTGCTAGTTACATAAGAGCCTAGCTCCATCTCAAAACACTTATGTCCGCAACTCAACTCAAATATTATCACGCAAATCTTTTAAATGCTCCATACAAATATCACTGGATTACTCTAATAATCCCTAAACTTGTTTAATTACATCATCCAAATGTTTAATTAGCGTTGTTTAGAGTATAATAACAAAACTCTTAATGTTTATAACAAAAGCTCATTAATTATTTATAACAATTATAAATTGTTTATAAGAATGTCAAACGACAATTAAAAATTTTATACACGCCTCTATAATTTCCTTTCGTTCCACATTATTATTCTAGATATTTACATCATTATTTACAATATGTATATTATTTAAATTATTTTAGAAATACATTAAACCACATGTTTATCCGGTTGATAATTACATAAATCGTGTTAATATAATCGACCAATGAAGGTTAGTTATATATAAATGTTATAATCAGGTTTAATAAGGTTTAATAATAATTACTATTATTTGTGACTGTAATCTTCATTCAAAATCGGTATCTCAAATTATATAAATACTCTTGTTAATTATAACAGTAATTTCACATGATTAATTTTCAAAGCACCTGGACAATACACTCAGCGGAAAAATACTTCGCTCAAACATGCACAAAATTGCATAAAAATAGGCCCAGAATTCATCATATATTTCAATATATATATGGCATCAAAATCTTCCCCAATACATACAAAACCTCCACTAACAAATTCTTCAACATCATCAATTACTGTGGGAACCTCCTTCACTTATTCAAGGGCATTATTCATCAGCGACTTTTAACACGTCCGCTGAACTAACGATTATACATCCATAGTTCCACTTCAAAAATTCTTATAATCATTAATTGTTTCAAAACTGTTATCATATTTAACCTTCGTGGGTTTCATTCATGAATCGAAATGAAGTAAAAATTTGCCAATCACAAACAAATTTAATAGCAAATACGATGATACACGCCTCCCTGGTCTATCAAAATTAAGATTAATATCTTCAAAGTATTGTAGTATACAAATACTATCATCAATCAAAGTTCAACTAAACTGCATAATAGTCGAATAGAATCCAATTAGACTGTGGAATGCAAACATTATTGTTCCAATCTAGAATCGAGAAAAACCCCTATCAAATGTTCATTACTTTAGTGTATTCAATAAGTCGAAATCAAAGTTCATATTTCATAAAATTGTCTATAATGCAATGGTCTTTCATAACTGACGATAAATGTCTATGTTGCAATCATGTTCATAAAACGACTAGTATTTCCAAGATCGTCGACAACCTAATAGATTTTAACGCTCTAAAATCTTTTAATTATTCTTCTTTCTTGATGATGACAGAAAATTGGTCAAAGTAATTAACTTGAATAGAATTACTTTAATAAAAAGACACGCTGTCTGAATTCAAGTCTGCCATAAAAATGATTAGCTTTACAGTCAAATCGTGACTACAAAAATAAGCAAATTACTGAAAGAATCTAATATATCAGTCTCAACTGATCCAAAATTATTTAACTATGCCCATGACATAACAATGTCTTAATAGATCGTCGAAAAAGGCATAACTCATCAAAGTGTACTGAGTACAGGAATATCAAGCAAGAATATAGGGCAAAATACATGATGACAGAAAATATGGGAAAAATGGTTGCTCAGATATCGCTAGATGGCTCAAATAAAACAAGAAACGTTCACGACTACCTTATCTGTTGATTGAAGTTCCAGAGGAAAGTTTCCCGAAGAAGACTGCTGATGGTTCCATTTCACCAACGTAAAGATGTGCTCCGACTTCGAACCTGGAACCAGCGCCCTCGGAGAATCGAACTGCTTCCTCCTCCGGAAATTGCACTGCTCCGTGTAGACGATAGACATCCTTCTGGCAAAACTCTTCTTTGTGAGCCGGGTCCACCCTGGCCTCTCTTGAAAATTCCCTGAAGTTCTGGTAGAAATTCGCCATGAAGTTTTTGCAATTATTTCCGTAGAAATATTCATATTTGTAGAGTATGAAGACATTTCCACTGCCGTTTGATATAATTCAGCGTTGGACCACGATGCATGAGTGTAGTTGAATGTTCACTACATGCTCGCTTGTGTGGAATGGCGATTAACGAAGTTCCATGCTGTTACTTCTCTCCATTGATATATGTCCCAATTGCATTAAAGTCCTTAGCCTTCCATCTTCTCTTCTGTTATGATAATAGTTGAAAGAACTGCCAGATTATACTGTTCCATATTAGAATGTAGCGTTGTGTCACACATGCAATCTTAAGTATCACGGTTGCAATACCAGTGTCCGCCGTAGCGTAGAATGTGATGATATAAACGTGCTTCTCAGGTGGCGAGAAAATCACTTTTGTCAGCCGTCTTAAAATGCCAATATCTTTCAAATTATAATCGTGAAAATGTTCAACTTTTCTACACACCTTAATATAGTACTGCACAATAGAATTAGCTTAAAGGCATTGGCTAACTGTTGATAGCTAATCTTGTAGACTCGTTTGTGTGTGCGTTTCAACTTCGTCTAGTTTCAATCACCGTAAAATAGCACTGCTTGCACGCTCGAAACTTGTTCGATGCGGTGGCTTTACCACGCGTTCTAATGACGACTTGTTTCACTTATTCACACGAAGTCTGACCAAATCAGAAAAACGACTATATCACATCAGACATATGAGATTTGAGAGCTTCTCTCTGGTGTGCAAGGCCTTTTATCAACTTCTTAAGGGGCGTATCCATCCCTTCCATAGCTTGTTCCTGCGTCATCGCTAGAAGTTCTAACTTTGGCAATACTTGACGGATTTCCAAATTTCAAAAACTCAAAATTAATTTCTCCAAAATTCCAAGTCAATGCCAGAACTGAAAATGGATTTCCACAATTCTGCATTCCAAAAAGTAATTAAATATGATAGTTTCAGTAATCTCCGTCTTCCTCCAAACTATCGTTCATTGGTTCGAGCCTCTCCTCCAATAGCGTAACTTCTTCCTCTGCACAATTCCTTGTTTTCCTGAGACTGCGTCGTAAATCTCAGATCTTTCTCGAACAAATTCTGACGTCACCAAGAATCTCAACTCAAGCAGCCTACTTGCATAAAGTCTGCGTCATCCGTGCTTACGTCATGAATATCCACGTCACCATTATGACAGTTATAACTTTATTCATATTTTCCAATACAGCCACCGTGGTCTTAATATAATTCAATTTACGGGGGCATTCTCCCCTCACCACGTTTTAAAAACAGTTGCAAATTGTTTTTAAACTCTGTGTTATAAGTATCTGACTTCACTTGAACACGAAATTGAATTATTATTGGCTTACTCTTGGATAGTATTTCTTCAAGTTTCCAGCATTGAACTTGCCATATATAACATTATTCTCATCAGTAACTTCATATATTTCATTAATGGTAATTAGGTGTGGTGTGGCAATGTATTTATAAGTTCTCACTGTCGTTGAGAAATTGGCGTTTTTTTGTGTGTGTTACCAACCTCAAAGTTCTGCTGGCTTGTAGAAGGACCAGGATCGATCACTACATCCTGCCTTTTCTTTTGGTTTTCAGCTTCCTTCTCTCGCAATTCCTTCAGGTATTGCTGACTTTCTCTCTCTCTTTCCTGATACTGGTCGGGTGTCATAACCTGACCTTGAGAATTCTGATTTCTATTATGGTACTGGTTATTTCTATTGTAATTTCTATTATAACCATTGTTGTTATAGTATCTACCCCTTCCATTATTGTAATTCCCTCTATTATAATTCCAGCCTCTTCTTTGCTGATATGGACGGTAACCTTGCGATCTGTTATTGCGAAACTGATTATTCCTGTGAGGACCTACATTTTCAGTTTTTTCTTCATCCGGCTTGTCAGTTTGCAGAACTTGATCCATATAGACTGTACTAATGTCTTTGAATTCATGCCTCTGACCTTTTTGTACCACATTTGGCATTGGACTCGTGTAGTCAAACCTTCTCAATAATTCGTCCATACTGGTCAAATCCCTGATGTTTGACGATATTATGAGTCTTCTCACCTCCACAGGCAGCATACGAGAAATCGCATCTATCAATTGCTCTGTTGACAATGGGGGTTGCAAAAATCTCAAGCGTGATAACTGGCTCGTGAAGAAATCAGCGTACCGTGTTGGAAGAGTACCTGAATATTTCCTTGAGTAAACCTCAGCTCTTAATGAATTCTGTGCTTCTATGGACCAGAATCGTTTATCAGTGCCTCTGCAAATTCGTCAAAGTTACTGAAAGTGTACCGAAATGCTCGGAACCATTCAAGGGGTCCTCCAGCTAGAAATCTTTCTACTATCCTCATCTCTCTTTCTCTGGGAATGTGAGCTTCAATGAAATAGTCTTTCAGGTTCCTGATATATTCTATCGGTGTTAAACTATCAGTGTTGCTAAATTTTTGAGGTTTGTCTTCAAAGTTCCGGATGACCGTCACATTTCTCGGATATGAATCCGTGTAATTTTTCCCACTATCTCGATATTTCCATTCAGGTTCCATATTCCTATCCTCTTCTTCCTCCCTGAATCTGGATATACGTTCCTCAGGACTAATGTCTCTCTCTTCTGTAGCGAGGTTATATCTTCTGGCGTAATTCCTATTGTCTTCGCAAGTCAAGCCTTCTGGATCCTTATCAGTGATTTCCGTGATGACTTTCCTAATTAACTCTTCTTTATAGGTTTCCATCATGTTAGTTTCTCCTAGTTTCAAATTCTGAAGTTTGCTCGTAGTTTCATTAACATCAGAGACAACCTTATGAATTTGTTCCTCTAACGCGGATTTTAATGCTTGCACGTCCTGACCTATTTGAGTTCTATCCTCTACCTGCTTTTCGGATAGCGAATCCATCCTTATACTCAAATCTTTTCTAATCTGAACTACTTCATTATTGATATCGATTTGTGTACTGGCAAGTTTTCTTTCAATTCGTTCCTGAATCTGAGTAACATGTTCCCCACTTGACCTATTCCATTCATCTTTCCATACCGTTACATTTGCAGTTAACATTTCCGCAATATCTACTTCGATGTCTTCCTTAAGTAAACGATTATGATCTAAGACTTGGGTTCTCATGACCTCTACATCATACTTCAAACCAGCTAAAGAAGCTGTTGTCCTAACAGACTCGTCAACCAACCTAGCCGTTAAAGCACTAATGTTACGAGTACAAAGTGTTTTTGTAGTTTCAATTTCTTCCCTAACTTTATTAACATCAGTTTGAACTTTAGCAATATCTATAAAAACTGTGTTGACTTCTACTTGTATCTTATTTATATCGCTTTGCATCTCATTTACATCAGAATGAATGTTATTAATATCTACTTGAACATTTGACACATCGGTTCGAACATTTTTAATTTCTCTTTGGACTTCTTCAACCTTGTCTTGTACAGTAGCAACATCATTCCTAACCACAATTACTTCAGCCCTAGCACAGGAAATATCACCCCGGACATTAGCAACATCAAGATTCAACATAGTAAGATCTTTCTGTACTTTAGAAACTTCAGTCTTAACATCTGAAACATCTTTATGCACTTCACTTACAGCATTCTCGATTCCCTGGGTATTGATCTGTAAACGCGACATATTATTTTCTAAGTTTGCAGAACTAGTCTGAAGAATTTTCAAACTTTCATCCAGCCTAATAGACAAATTAGCAGACAAATTACTAGTATTCTCCTCCGTCATCTGCTTCATTCTGTTGGACATCTCCTCCAACATCATCCTCATACTTTCATCTGCCATTACAATATTAATTCAAGAATAGACTGCTTTAGGGACATACATCAAACAGAGCAAAATAACAACATCTGAGCAACATCTTTCACCATACATAAATTTGAGCAATTTTCTGTCTTAAATCTAACTTATAATTACCTTATAATTAACCTTCGTAGACACTTCATGTTGAAATAAACTCAAGCACATGTTTAAATTTCCTTGGTTCATTTTAAAATATCCTATCACAAATAATTTACATTTACAATCCAAATAATTTAATTTTATCTTTAATATGACTAAACATGTCATAAGCCGGTCAAATAAAATAAGATTCCAAATCATAGGCGATTTTTCTAAGTTTCCAGCCTATTTAACCTCTCTCAAGTTGTATAAGATCTGATCTTTTCTGAGTGTAATTTTCCTAATACAACACAACATTTAATTCCTATATAATCACACTCTCAAATTCTACAATTGGCCAAGACATCTAACAAAGAATCAACCTCTTTATTTGAGTCTTCACAATCCCTTTGACATCGATAACTTGGTAATCCAATTTTGCATATCGAACGTGCCAATCGAGCCAATCGAGCCCCACGAAATTGCGGCGCCAATCCTACTGTCCCCGATAATCCGGATAGTAGGCTGTCAGATATCCGCCCCCTCAATCGGATTGCTAATAATCAATCGCACCGGCACAGCTACATCAATGAAAATGGCACTGACAGATACTACCGAGATCAGAGCACAGCAGTTAACAAGAAATTATTGTGGAGCACACCAAAATAGACGGGGGTTCATACTTACCTTTACTTACCTCTTCAAAATATCTCGGGTCTGGGTTGTCAAGTGGATCTCTTAAAAGTATGCCCGCACAATAACCTCCACCGTGATATTTAAAAATGAACCAAAACGAAACAAGAAACTTTAAACTGTACAATAATTTATTTCACATCAAGGTAATGATTCTAACAAAAAATCAACAAAATAAACGTGGCCATCAGAAGCCAATGTCAATATAACTATGTCCTCCTGTAGGACTTGTAAAGTTAGCATACAACATCTTCGCTCTCACAAGCTCAAAAGAACGTAAAATTATAATACATTTGGAATGGATAAGGGAGTTGGAACGAGACATATATATATAGCAATTGTTTTCCTTTTAATAGACATCACACTTTTATTTATAGCCCCAAGGCTACTATGTAGGCGACCTTGGCCTCTAACAACCAGTTGTCTGGCCAGCTGCGATCCACCCTGCATCATGTCGCAAGCCTACGTCGTCAAATGGACTCACCTGTCCGGCCAACGTTAGCATCTGCTAGTTACATAAGAGCCTAGCTCCATCTCAAAACACTTATGTCCGCAACTCAACTCAAATATTATCACGCAAATCTTTTAAATGCTCCATACAAATATCACTGGATTACTCTGATAATCCCTAAACTTGTTTAATTACATCATCCAAATGTTTAATTAGCGTTGTTTAGAGTATAATAACAAAACTCTTAATGTTTATAACAAAAACTCATTAATTATTTATAACAATTATAAATTGTTTATAAGAATGTCAAACGACAATTAAAAATTTTATACACGCCTCTATAATTTCCTTTCGTTCCACATTATTATTCTAGATATTTACATCATTATTTACAATATTTATATTATTTAAATTATTTTAGAAATACATTAAACCACATGTTTATCCGGTTGATAATTACATAAATCGTGTTAATATAATCGACCAATGAAGGTTAGTTATATATAAATGTTATAATCAGGTTTAATAAGGTTTAATAATTATTATTATTATTTGTGACTGTAATCTTCATTCAAAATCGGTATCTCAAATTATATAAATACTCTTGTTAATTATAACAGTAATTTCACATGATTAATTTTCAAAGGACCTGGACAATACACTCAGCGGAAAAATACTTCGCTCAAACATGCACAAAATTGCATAAAAATAGGCCCAGAATTCATCATATATTTCAATATATATATGGCATCAAAATCTTCCCCAATACATACAAAACCTCCACTAACAAATTCTTCAACATCATCAATTACTGTGGGAACCTCCTTCACTTATTCAAGGGCATTATTCATCAGCGACTTTTAACACGTCCGCTGAACTAACGATTATACATCCATAGTTCCACTTCAAAAATTCTTATAATCATTAATTGTTTCAAAACTGTTATCATATTTAACCTTCGTGGGTTTCATTCATGAATCGAAATGAAGTAAAAATTTGCCAATCACAAACAAATTTAATAGCAAATACGATGATACACGCCTCCCTGGTCTATCAAAATTAAGATTAATATCTTCAAAGTATTGTAGTATACAAATACTATCATCAATCAAAGTTCAACTAAACTGCATAATAGTCGAATAGAATCCAATTAGACTGTGGAATGCAAACATTATTGTTCCAATCTAGAATCGAGAAAAACCCCTATCAAATGTTCATTACTTTAGTGTATTCAATAAGTCGAAATCAAAGTTCATATTTCATAAAATTGTCTATAATGCAATGGTCTTTCATAACTGACGATAAATGTCTATGTTGCAATCATGTTCATAAAACGACTAGTATTTCCAAGATCGTCGACAACCTAATAGATTTTAACGCTCTAAAATCTTTTAATTATTCTTCTTTCTTGATGATGACAGAAAATTGGTCAAAGTAATTAACTTGAATAGAATTACTTTAATAAAAAGACACGCTGTCTGAATTCAAGTCTGCCATAAAAATGATTAGCTTTACAGTCAAATCGTGACTACAAAAATAAGCAAATTACTGAAAGAATCTAATATATCAGTCTCAACTGATCCAAAATTATTTAACTATGCCCATGACATAACAATGTCTTAATAAATCGTCGAAAAAGGCATAACTCATCAAAGTGTACTGAGTACAGGAATATCAAGCAAGAATATAGGGCAAAATACATGATGACAGAAAATATGGGAAAAATGGTTGCTCAGATATCGCTAGATGGCTCAAATAAAACAAGAAACGTTCACGACTACCTTATCTGTTGATTGAAGTTCCAGAGGAAAGTTTACCAAAGAAGACTGCTGATGGTTCCATTTCACCAACGTAAAGATGTGCTCCGACTTCGAACCTGGAACCAGCGCCCTCGGAGAATCGAACTGCTTCCTCCTCCGGAAATTGCACTGCTCCGTGTAGACGATAGACATCCTTCTGGCAAAACTCTTCTTTGTGAGCCGGGTCCACCCTGGCCTCTCTTGAAAATTCCCTGAAGTTCTGGTAGAAATTCGCCATGAAGTTTTTGCAATTATTTCCGTAGAAATATTCATATTTGTAGAGTATGAAGACATTTCCACTGCCGTTTGATATAATTCAGCGTTGGACCACGATGCATGAGTGTAGTTGAATGTTCACTACATGCTCGCTTGTGTGGAATGGCGATTAACGAAGTTCCATGCTGTTACTTCTCTCCATTGATATATGTCCCAATTGCATTAAAGTCCTTAGCCTTCCATCTTCTCTTCTGTTATGATAATAGTTGAAAGAACTGCCAGATTATACTGTTCCATATTAGAATGTAGCGTTGTGTCACACATGCAATCTTAAGTATCACGGTTGCAATACCAGTGTCCGCCGTAGCGTAGAATGTGATGATATAAACGTGCTTCTCAGGTGGCGAGAAAATCACTTTTGTCAGCCGTCTTAAAATGCCAATATCTTTCAAATTATAATCGTGAAAATGTTCAACTTTTCTACACACCTTAATATAGTACTGCACAATAGAATTAGCTTAAAGGCATTGGCTAACTGTTGATAGCTAATCTTGTAGACTCGTTTGTGTGTGCGTTTCAACTTCGTCTAGTTTCAATCACCGTAAAATAGCACTGCTTGCACGCTCGAAACTTGTTCGATGCGGTGGCTTTACCACGCGTTCTAATGACGACTTGTTTCACTTATTCACACGAAGTCTGACCAAATCAGAAAAACGACTATATCACATCAGACATATGAGATTTGAGAGCTTCTCTCTGGTGTGCAAGGCCTTTTATCAACTTCTTAAGGGGCGTATCCATCCCTTCCATAGCTTGTTCCTGCGTCATCGCTAGAAGTTCTAACTTTGGCAATACTTGACGGATTTCCAAATTTCAAAAACTCAAAATTAATTTCTCCAAAATTCCAAGTCAATGCCAGAACTGAAAATGGATTTCCACAATTCTGCATTCCAAAAAGTAATTAAATATGATAGTTTCAGTAATCTCCGTCTTCCTCCAAACTATCGTTCATTGGTTCGAGCCTCTCCTCCAATAGCGTAACTTCTTCCTCTGCACAATTCCTTGTTTTCCTGAGACTGCGTCGTAAATCTCAGATCTTTCTCGAACAAATTCTGACGTCACCAAGAATCTCAACTCAAGCAGCCTACTTGCATAAAGTCTGCGTCATCCGTGCTTACGTCATGAATATCCACGTCACCATTATGACAGTTATAACTTTATTCATATTTTCCAATACAGCCACCGTGGTCTTAATATAATTCAATTTACGGGGGCATTCTCCCCTCACCACGTTTTAAAAACAGTTGCAAATTGTTTTTAAACTCTGTGTTATAAGTATCTGACTTCACTTGAACACGAAATTGAATTATTATTGGCTTACTCTTGGATAGTATTTCTTCAAGTTTCCAGCATTGAACTTGCCATATATAACATTATTCTCATCAGTAACTTCATATATTTCATTAATGGTAATTAGGTGTGGTGTGGCAATGTATTTATAAGTTCTCACTGTCGTTGAGAAATTGGCGTTTTTTTGTGTGTGTTACCAACCTCAAAGTTCTGCTGGCTTGTAGAAGGACCAGGATCGATCACTACATCCTGCCTTTTCTTTTGGTTTTCAGCTTCCTTCTCTCGCAATTCCTTCAGGTATTGCTGACTTTCTCTCTCTCTTTCCTGATACTGGTCGGGTGTCATAACCTGACCTTGAGAATTCTGATTTCTATTATGGTACTGGTTATTTCTATTGTAATTTCTATTATAACCATTGTTGTTATAGTATCTACCCCTTCCATTATTGTAATTCCCTCTATTATAATTCCAGCCTCTTCTTTGCTGATATGGACGGTAACCTTGCGATCTGTTATTGCGAAACTGATTATTCCTGTGAGGACCTACATTTTCAGTTTTTTCTTCATCCGGCTTGTCAGTTTGCAGAACTTGATCCATATAGACTGTACTAATGTCTTTGAATTCATGCCTCTGACCTTTTTGTACCACATTTGGCATTGGACTCGTGTAGTCAAGCCTTCTCAATAATTCGTCCATACTGGTCAAATCCCTGATGTTTGACGATATTATGAGTCTTCTCACCTCCACAGGCAGCATACGAGAAATCGCATCTATCAATTGCTCTGTTGACAATGGGGGTTGCAAAAATCTCAAGCGTGATAACTGGCTCGTGAAGAAATCAGCGTACCGTGTTGGAAGAGTACCTGAATATTTCCTTGAGTAAACCTCAGCTCTTAATGAATTCTGTGCTTCTATGGACCAGAATCGTTTATCAGTGCCTCTGCAAATTCGTCAAAGTTACTGAAAGTGTACCGAAATGCTCGGAACCATTCAAGGGGTCCTCCAGCTAGAAATCTTTCTACTATCCTCATCTCTCTTTCTCTGGGAATGTGAGCTTCAATGAAATAGTCTTTCAGGTTCCTGATATATTCTATCGGTGTTAAACTATCAGTGTTGCTAAATTTTTGAGGTTTGTCTTCAAAGTTCCGGATGACCGTCACATTTCTCGGATATGAATCCGTGTAATTTTTCCCACTATCTCGATATTTCCATTCAGGTTCCATATTCCTATCCTCTTCTTCCTCCCTGAATCTGGATATACGTTCCTCAGGACTAATGTCTCTCTCTTCTGTAGCGAGGTTATATCTTCTGGCGTAATTCCTATTGTCTTCGCAAGTCAAGCCTTCTGGATCCTTATCAGTGATTTCCGTGATGACTTTCCTAATTAACTCTTCTTTATAGGTTTCCATCATGTTAGTTTCTCCTAGTTTCAAATTCTGAAGTTTGCTCGTAGTTTCATTAACATCAGAGACAACCTTATGAATTTGTTCCTCTAACGCGGATTTTAATGCTTGCACGTCCTGACCTATTTGAGTTCTATCCTCTACCTGCTTTTCGGATAGCGAATCCATCCTTATACTCAAATCTTTTCTAATCTGAACTACTTCATTATTGATATCGATTTGTGTACTGGCAAGTTTTCTTTCAATTCGTTCCTGAATCTGAGTAACATGTTCCCCACTTGACCTATTCCATTCATCTTTCCATACCGTTACATTTGCAGTTAACATTTCCGCAATATCTACTTCGATGTCTTCCTTAAGTAAACGATTATGATCTAAGACTTGGGTTCTCATGACCTCTACATCATACTTCAAACCAGCTAAAGAAGCTGTTGTCCTAACAGACTCGTCAACCAACCTAGTCGTTAAAGCACTAATGTTACGAGTACAAAGTGTTTTTGTAGTTTCAATTTCTTCCCTAACTTTATTAACATCAGTTTGAACTTTAGCAATATCTATAAAAACTGTGTTGACTTCTACTTGTATCTTATTTATATCGCTTTGCATCTCATTTACATCAGAATGAATGTTATTAATATCTACTTGAACATTTGACACATCGGTTCGAACATTTTTAATTTCTCTTTGGACTTCTTCAACCTTGTCTTGTACAGTAGCAACATCATTCCTAACCACAATTACTTCAGCCCTAGCACAGGAAATATCACCCCGGACATTAGCAACATCAAGATTCAACATAGTAAGATCTTTCTGTACTTTAGAAACTTCAGTCTTAACATCTGAAACATCTTTATGCACTTCACTTACAGCATTCTCGATTCCCTGGGTATTGATCTGTAAACGCGACATATTATTTTCTAAGTTTGCAGAACTAGTCTGAAGAATTTTCAAACTTTCATCCAGCCTAATAGACAAATTAGCAGACAAATTACTAGTATTCTCCTCCGTCATCTGCTTCATTCTGTTGGACATCTCCTCCAACATCATCCTCATACTTTCATCTGCCATTACAATATTAATTCAAGAATAGACTGCTTTAGGGACATACATCAAACAGAGCAAAATAACAACATCTGAGCAACATCTTTCACCATACATAAATTTGAGCAATTTTCTGTCTTAAATCTAACTTATAATTACCTTATAATTAACCTTCGTAGACACTTCATGTTGAAATAAACTCAAGCACATGTTTAAATTTCCTTGGTTCATTTTAAAATATCCTATCACAAATAATTTACATTTACAATCCAAATAATTTAATTTTATCTTTAATATGACTAAACATGTCATAAGCCGGTCAAATAAAATAAGATTCCAAATCATAGGCGATTTTTCTAAGTTTCCAGCCTATTTAACCTCTCTCAAGTTGTATAAGATCTGATCTTTTCTGAGTGTAATTTTCCTAATACAACACAACATTTAATTCCTATATAATCACACTCTCAAATTCTACAATTGGCCAAGACATCTAACAAAGAATCAACCTCTTTATTTGAGTCTTCACAATCCCTTTGACATCGATAACTTGGTAATCCAATTTTGCATATCGAACGTGCCAATCGAGCCAATCGAGCCCCACGAAATTGCGGCGCCAATCCTACTGTCCCCGATAATCCGGATAGTAGGCTGTCAGATATCCGCCCCCTCAATCGGATTGCCAATAATCAATCGCACCGGCACAGCTACATCAATGAAAATGGCACTGACAGATACTACCGAGATCAGAGCACAGCAGTTAACAAGAAATTATTGTGGAGCACACCAAAATAGACGGGGGTTCATACTTACCTTTACTTACCTCTTCAAAATATCTCGGGTCTGGGTTGTCAAGTGGATCTCTTAAAAGTATGCCCGCACAATAACCTCCACCGTGATATTTAAAAATGAACCAAAACGAAACAAGAAACTTTAAACTGTACAATAATTTATTTCACATCAAGGTAATGATTCTAACAAAAAATCAACAAAATAAACGTGGCCATCAGAAGCCAATGTCAATATAACTATGTCCTCCTGTAGGACTTGTAAAGTTAGCATACAACATCTTCGCTCTCACAAGCTCAAAAGAACGTAAAATTATAATACATTTGGAATGGATAAGGGAGTTGGAACGAGACATATATATATAGCAATTGTTTTCCTTTTAATAGACATCACACTTTTATTTATAGCCCCAAGGCTACTATGTAGGCGACCTTGGCCTCTAACAACCAGTTGTCTGGCCAGCTGCGATCCACCCTGCATCATGTCGCAAGCCTACGTCGTCAAATGGACTCACCTGTCCGGCCAACGTTAGCATCTGCTAGTTACATAAGAGCCTAGCTCCATCTCAAAACACTTATGTCCGCAACTCAACTCAAATATTATCACGCAAATCTTTTAAATGCTCCATACAAATATCACTGGATTACTCTGATAATCCCTAAACTTGTTTAATTACATCATCCAAATGTTTAATTAGCGTTGTTTAGAGTATAATAACAAAACTCTTAATGTTTATAACAAAAACTCATTAATTATTTATAACAATTATAAATTGTTTATAAGAATGTCAAACGACAATTAAAAATTTTATACACGCCTCTATAATTTCCTTTCGTTCCACATTATTATTCTAGATATTTACATCATTATTTACAATATTTATATTATTTAAATTATTTTAGAAATACATTAAACCACATGTTTATCCGGTTGATAATTACATAAATCGTGTTAATATAATCGACCAATGAAGGTTAGTTATATATAAATGTTATAATCAGGTTTAATAAGGTTTAATAATTATTATTATTATTTGTGACTGTAATCTTCATTCAAAATCGGTATCTCAAATTATATAAATACTCTTGTTAATTATAACAGTAATTTCACATGATTAATTTTCAAAGGACCTGGACAATACACTCAGCGGAAAAATACTTCGCTCAAACATGCACAAAATTGCATAAAAATAGGCCCAGAATTCATCATATATTTCAATATATATATGGCATCAAAATCTTCCCCAATACATACAAAACCTCCACTAACAAATTCTTCAACATCATCAATTACTGTGGGAACCTCCTTCACTTATTCAAGGGCATTATTCATCAGCGACTTTTAACACGTCCGCTGAACTAACGATTATACATCCATAGTTCCACTTCAAAAATTCTTATAATCATTAATTGTTTCAAAACTGTTATCATATTTAACCTTCGTGGGTTTCATTCATGAATCGAAATGAAGTAAAAATTTGCCAATCACAAACAAATTTAATAGCAAATACGATGATACACGCCTCCCTGGTCTATCAAAATTAAGATTAATATCTTCAAAGTATTGTAGTATACAAATACTATCATCAATCAAAGTTCAACTAAACTGCATAATAGTCGAATAGAATCCAATTAGACTGTGGAATGCAAACATTATTGTTCCAATCTAGAATCGAGAAAAACCCCTATCAAATGTTCATTACTTTAGTGTATTCAATAAGTCGAAATCAAAGTTCATATTTCATAAAATTGTCTATAATGCAATGGTCTTTCATAACTGACGATAAATGTCTATGTTGCAATCATGTTCATAAAACGACTAGTATTTCCAAGATCGTCGACAACCTAATAGATTTTAACGCTCTAAAATCTTTTAATTATTCTTCTTTCTTGATGATGACAGAAAATTGGTCAAAGTAATTAACTTGAATAGAATTACTTTAATAAAAAGACACGCTGTCTGAATTCAAGTCTGCCATAAAAATGATTAGCTTTACAGTCAAATCGTGACTACAAAAATAAGCAAATTACTGAAAGAATCTAATATATCAGTCTCAACTGATCCAAAATTATTTAACTATGCCCATGACATAACAATGTCTTAATAAATCGTCGAAAAAGGCATAACTCATCAAAGTGTACTGAGTACAGGAATATCAAGCAAGAATATAGGGCAAAATACATGATGACAGAAAATATGGGAAAAATGGTTGCTCAGATATCGCTAGATGGCTCAAATAAAACAAGAAACGTTCACGACTACCTTATCTGTTGATTGAAGTTCCAGAGGAAAGTTTCCCAAAGAAGACTGCTGATGGTTCCATTTCACCAACGTAAAGATGTGCTCCGACTTCGAACCTGGAACCAGCGCCCTCGGAGAATCGAACTGCTTCCTCCTCCGGAAATTGCACTGCTCCGTGTAGACGATAGACATCCTTCTGGCAAAACTCTTCTTTGTGAGCCGGGTCCACCCTGGCCTCTCTTGAAAATTCCCTGAAGTTCTGGTAGAAATTCGCCATGAAGTTTTTGCAATTATTTCCGTAGAAATATTCATATTTGTAGAGTATGAAGACATTTCCACTGCCGTTTGATATAATTCAGCGTTGGACCACGATGCATGAGTGTAGTTGAATGTTCACTACATGCTCGCTTGTGTGGAATGGCGATTAACGAAGTTCCATGCTGTTACTTCTCTCCATTGATATATGTCCCAATTGCATTAAAGTCCTTAGCCTTCCATCTTCTCTTCTGTTATGATAATAGTTGAAAGAACTGCCAGATTATACTGTTCCATATTAGAATGTAGCGTTGTGTCACACATGCAATCTTAAGTATCACGGTTGCAATACCAGTGTCCGCCGTAGCGTAGAATGTGATGATATAAACGTGCTTCTCAGGTGGCGAGAAAATCACTTTTGTCAGCCGTCTTAAAATGCCAATATCTTTCAAATTATAATCGTGAAAATGTTCAACTTTTCTACACACCTTAATATAGTACTGCACAATAGAATTAGCTTAAAGGCATTGGCTAACTGTTGATAGCTAATCTTGTAGACTCGTTTGTGTGTGCGTTTCAACTTCGTCTAGTTTCAATCACCGTAAAATAGCACTGCTTGCACGCTCGAAACTTGTTCGATGCGGTGGCTTTACCACGCGTTCTAATGACGACTTGTTTCACTTATTCACACGAAGTCTGACCAAATCAGAAAAACGACTATATCACATCAGACATATGAGATTTGAGAGCTTCTCTCTGGTGTGCAAGGCCTTTTATCAACTTCTTAAGGGGCGTATCCATCCCTTCCATAGCTTGTTCCTGCGTCATCGCTAGAAGTTCTAACTTTGGCAATACTTGACGGATTTCCAAATTTCAAAAACTCAAAATTAATTTCTCCAAAATTCCAAGTCAATGCCAGAACTGAAAATGGATTTCCACAATTCTGCATTCCAAAAAGTAATTAAATATGATAGTTTCAGTAATCTCCGTCTTCCTCCAAACTATCGTTCATTGGTTCGAGCCTCTCCTCCAATAGCGTAACTTCTTCCTCTGCACAATTCCTTGTTTTCCTGAGACTGCGTCGTAAATCTCAGATCTTTCTCGAACAAATTCTGACGTCACCAAGAATCTCAACTCAAGCAGCCTACTTGCATAAAGTCTGCGTCATCCGTGCTTACGTCATGAATATCCACGTCACCATTATGACAGTTATAACTTTATTCATATTTTCCAATACAGCCACCGTGGTCTTAATATAATTCAATTTACGGGGGCATTCTCCCCTCACCACGTTTTAAAAACAGTTGCAAATTGTTTTTAAACTCTGTGTTATAAGTATCTGACTTCACTTGAACACGAAATTGAATTATTATTGGCTTACTCTTGGATAGTATTTCTTCAAGTTTCCAGCATTGAACTTGCCATATATAACATTATTCTCATCAGTAACTTCATATATTTCATTAATGGTAATTAGGTGTGGTGTGGCAATGTATTTATAAGTTCTCACTGTCGTTGAGAAATTGGCGTTTTTTTGTGTGTGTTACCAACCTCAAAGTTCTGCTGGCTTGTAGAAGGACCAGGATCGATCACTACATCCTGCCTTTTCTTTTGGTTTTCAGCTTCCTTCTCTCGCAATTCCTTCAGGTATTGCTGACTTTCTCTCTCTCTTTCCTGATACTGGTCGGGTGTCATAACCTGACCTTGAGAATTCTGATTTCTATTATGGTACTGGTTATTTCTATTGTAATTTCTATTATAACCATTGTTGTTATAGTATCTACCCCTTCCATTATTGTAATTCCCTCTATTATAATTCCAGCCTCTTCTTTGCTGATATGGACGGTAACCTTGCGATCTGTTATTGCGAAACTGATTATTCCTGTGAGGACCTACATTTTCAGTTTTTTCTTCATCCGGCTTGTCAGTTTGCAGAACTTGATCCAT